>WEZZ01022063.1:385546-410255 GCA_013400585.1 Chloropsis cyanopogon | reverse complement strand
CCAAGCTCTGCTGAAAGTCCCTGAAGTTACCAGGGCTGTACCTAAAGCGTGGCACTGAAGATCTTTCCTGAGCTCCTGAGTTCAGATGTTTGCATCTGGCACATCAGTTTCTACCCACAGTGAGGTCTCTGCACCCATTGCCTTCCCTCCCACCCCAAGCTGGGGTGTGTGGGCCACAGAAGTAGAACAGTTGCTCCTGCTCGTTCTGGACCTGGCAAAGGTGGCCAGGATGGTGAGATGGGCAGTTAAGCACACCTGGCCATGATTTGTTCTGGTTGATGGGCTGGACAATTTAAATAATGCATTTTATTAGGATATTTCCCTTCAAGAAGAAGGGAATGATTTGGCTTGGCATGTATGAGTAGGGGTTCATATTGTACATTGAAGTGAACTTAAAGAATGGATAAATATGGAAGTAGGTTTTCTTTTCTCAGCTGAGCTCTTAAATGTGTAACATGTACAGTAGGTTTTAAAAGAGTAACATAATCACCTCCTGTCTATTCATTGCTCTTCCATCTTTGCCAAGGAGAAGGGGCAGTGAAACCCAATATTGAAAGTAATGTCAGAAAAGCAAAGAAAAAGACATCCTCTGGGAGCATTAAGATTCCCACATCTCACGCTGTGACTGCAGAAGTCTCGATTCTAGGCTCTGTTTCTGCAGAACTCTGCCTGTTTTTATGCACATGAGCCATCCTGTAAACCTCTGTACTACTCTGATCCCAGCATGTTCCTCTGTGCTCTGAAGATCAGGGCTGGGATCCAGGGGCTGCTGGCTCTCACTGCTTCACTGCAAATTGCTGCTGGGTGGAAAAAAGGAAGCTGAGAAAAGCCAGTGTTTTGTGTTTTCCACCAGCCAGTAGTGGTGAGAAGTCTGGGAAGCCCCAGAATAAGATTTCCCATCTACTGATTCACACAAGAGTTTTGGTTGCTTTAGATAGGTTGGATTTTTTTTCTTTTGTGTTAATGCAGAAAATGCTGATTTGCTGATGACAACAGTTTTTTGGAAGAATCACGTGAAGCAGCTCTGATGACAATTTCATAAGGGCAAACTTTTTAGTTCCAGGAGAGCATTTCTGTGCAAGGCACCTAGACAGAGCACATATTTGGGAAGAGGAGCTCATATGGGCAGGTCTGTCCTGGTACCCAACCAGTTCCCTGCCCTGTAAACAAAGGTGTGACATGGGTTGGGTCTGGATTCATGCTAAACATTCTTCTCCTTAAACTGCTCACTGCATCCTGCACCATTCCTACAAAATATTCTTAAACACTGATATTTGAGATGAGTTCAATGCTATGGATGGTACAAGATCAGTGCCTGAGCCCATGTGTGACACTTGGCAGCCAGAGCCCTGCCTGACACCAGCTCTCCCTTCTCAACACCACAGGCAGCAGCAGCCTCAGTGCCTCCACTATTGGCATTCCTGGACATTTTTTGGCACCCCAATTTCTGATTTTCCCCTGAAGAGTATTGATTATTCTGGAATCCATCTTCTGTCTTGCTTTTTTTTCTTTTTCTTTTTTAACAGAAAATTCATCCTAAAGCCGAGAACCCTTTATTTTGTTAAAGTTTTTGTGAGGCTTGTTATATTCAGTAATCAGTTTTGGTTTCAGTAAATCAGGCTCTGTGTGAATGTGTGGACAGAATAAAATACACCTCAGAGCAACCTCCCTATAAACAGCTCTCCCAGTCACAGTGTTACACTGTATTTCTGCCTCTGATTTTGCACTGCTTGTCTAATTATGTTGGCTGCTGTGTAATTATTTTCATGGAACAATAATTTTAACAGCGTGCAGTTTATCAGAGGTGCAAATTATACATAATATCATACAGCAATTTTCAGTTAAAACTTGCATAACATTCAAAAGTCCTTGTGTTTTTCCAGAAATTGATGGGGGGAAAGCATTCTTCATTTTGTATCTATTCTTTTTCTTAGAGAAAACAACCTAGTGATTTTTTTGGAGTCAATTAAACCCATTTGAAATAAAGCACTTTTATTTTGGAACGAGACTGTCCACATGGGGAGTTAATCAGGAATAATTATTCCTCTCTAAATTCACATCCTCAAACAATTTGAATTAAATCCCCAGTATAGACCAGCTCTAAATGTCAGAGGAGGTTAAAAAAGAATGAGCCAGAGGAGGTCTATCATATCAGGAAGCACTGAGAATAAAAACCTTGTTGGGCACCCAGGCCAGGCTGGTGAGGAAAGCCCTGCCCAGGCTGGCTCACTCTCACTCCCCGCCCTTGGTTACACACACAGTTGCTCAGTGATGTGAAGTCAAGCCCACACACATTCCAGTAGCATGTACATCTGTACAGCATGTAAATCTGTACATGCACAGGTGGTGGTGATAGCAGCATCAGGAAGGGAGATGCTCTGATCAGGTGAGAGCAAGGGTAAACATATTTCAGGGAGAGAATTTTGCTCAGGGACACCTTTTCCCCTTGCCCTTTCAGCAGGCTGAAGGCAACATGACTTTGATACCTTCCAGAGTCAGGGAGTTATAGAGAATTTAGGCACATCTGCAGTTCCATCTCAGAGTTGCCAAATGCTGGTTTTATTTAAACACAAGTTTTTCTTTCACATTGTTGCAAATTGAGCAAGGCAGTGTGAAGCCATTATTTCTCTAAAACAACAGTAACACCGCAGTGCCTTTGCTGTGCCAAGAGCCAGTGGCTGCAGCAGCCCCCAGAGAGTCTGGAGGCAGGAGCAGGTGCCCCTGTCCTCTGCAGCGTCCCTACAGTAAAAGAAAAATGCTTTCACTCTGTTTACCTGCATGATCCCCCAAGCAAAGAACTGCCAAAGGCTGGAGGCAAATCCTGTGGCCATTGTACAAACCCTGCAGAGGTGGGTGGGAGGTGGCTTGGCCAGGATTTCCATCCACAAAATTTCAATGTGGCACAAATGTCTGAACTCAGGATTTTACCAAATGCAAGGGATGTGTCTCTCATTTTGAGCAGCACTTTCATTTTGAGGTGATTCTCTGTTCACAGAGCTTTTCTTACCAAAGTGTACACTGAGGCTGGCTCCTCTGCAGGTTTCACAGGGATATGGGGCTGTCAGACATGAAAGGAAGCATCTTTATAGACAGGTGTCCCTGCCCATAGATGATCTGTAAGGTCCTGTATAAGCCAAAGCATTCTACGACTTCGTGGTTCAATGATTCCATATGATGCTCCCCTCATGAGAGGTTAGCCAGGCTGGCCCACTGGGCTGGATCCCATAGCACAGCATGGGCTGGGGTGCTTGGGTTTGCTTTTTCTGGGTGGAAAAAAAAAAAAGAAAAAAAGAAGAAACCAAAAAATTGCTTGTGAGTCAAACCCCACTGTTCCATCCCAGATTCCTTGTCTCCTCCTCTTCATTCTCTGAATGCCCTAACTCTCAGGGATGCTCCAGATCCTCTCTTGAGGAGGGCCCACATGGGTTGGAGGGGAAGAACAAGCTCAGTGTCTTGGAGATGAAGGACAAAAGTAGCCACTAGAACTATTTTGGGAAGGATTTCCTCCTCCTGATGAGGACTAATGGGGACAAATCTCAAGGCTGACATCCATCCTGAAGGAAAAAATTGCTATTTGTACACAAAGGTGACAGCAAAATGAAGAAGAAAGGAGACTGCTGGCCATCATGGGCATCTCAGGCCAGGCACTGGTGCCAATACATGGGGGGAATTATTTCAGAAGCAGAAAGTCATAGAGCAAACCCAGAGATTATTCAGACATCAGAAAAAAATCAAGTTATAGTATTGGCAGGAGTTCAAACCATGTGGAAATGTCTGGAGCCCTTGAAGAGCAAGAGGATAAAGCACCACCTGAGTGTCGGTGAGCAGGCCAAGGGCAGGGCGTGGTGTAAGATGCAGCACTTGGTACCAGCACCTCAGACCTCTCCAGAATCACACCCAGGGACTGGGGCAAGGTTTTTTTTCCCAGTTCAGAGGGAAATGGCTACTTGTAATTTTTTTCAGAAGAATGTCATTGGATGTTGTCCATAAAGTTTACTCTGGGATTATGTAACACCACTTTGTCATTCCTGTGCTCAAACGTTGCATTTTTAAGCCAGGGCATGGAAACACCAGGGTGTGAATGAAATCCCTTTTCATCTGCTTTGGGTCATGGCAGTGCAATCCTTCATCTGGCCAATTTCCAGCTGTGTCTATAGGATACAGCAGAGCAGGGCTCTGTGTCTGACTCAGCTCCCAAAGGTGGCTGGTTTTCACATTCCTCTGACATGGCTCTTCCATGCTGCATCTGGAGGGTGACTTTCCCCCTTAGCCCATGTCTGATCACTGCTGCTTGATTGGACAAATTCTTCTCTTTCTGGGTCACGGTAGCGATAATTCTGGTTTTAAGGAAGAGGAATTCATCAGACAGTTATTGTGGATTTTAGTCAAGGTTTTTGACTCGAGGGAGTGCTGGAGCAAACACCAAGAAACTTGTTTCTAGATGTACATGCGGGCAGATGTAGCCAAGGAAGTGGAGACAAACAGGATTGCATGAGAATTGTCACCTCAGCAGGAAGTTGACAGAAGATTGCGATGACCATACAGGAAAAAAGTTGCCACACTGAAAAAGAATCCGGTTTTCACAGAAACTTATGGTGGATTCTGATCTGCTCCCATGAGGGCAGAGCAGTAATTCCTGTCATCTCTCTTCATGCTCTCTGCCCCCTCTCATGCTCTCTGACTGGGAGAGGTTTCCTTGTCTCTGCTGTGAGTGGATATCACACCCGGTGATGACGCACACATGCTGTGGTATTGATGCCAGCTGTGGTTATCGTCTCAAGTGCCAGTTCAAAATCCAGCATTTATCTCCAGAATGATGAGAAAACTTCATGAATCCATGAATAATGCCTTCAGTAGCCACAGCAGTGATTTCTGAATATTCTGACTCATGTCTGAGGGCAGCAGGCTCTCCTGGGCTGTTTGTTTCAGCAGGTCTGATGGGACAGGCATAAGCAAACTGAAAGGAAAAAGACCAGCTCAGATAGATCAGCTTCTCAGCTTCAGGTGGAGAGATATTTCCCATTTCAGGTGCTCCACCAGTGTGCACTTCTGCCAAGGGTGGATATCACTGAAGCTTCCATTAAGATAAATTGAATTAGGGAGCTATCCTATTTCATGTAAGTCACTTTGGTGGACTGGTATTAGACTTCCTCTGGTTCTATCAAGATGTAACATAAATGAGAATAAGTAAGCTCAGACCATTTCTCAAATTAGTACCTTGCCACTTTTCTACTGCTCTCCAAAACTGTACAGGAGTTAGAAAGACTGAAAACCTCTGCTACTGTCTACCCTTTTCTGTCACATGGGTTTTTTGATTATTTCTCTCAAGTCTTTTCTCTGAATCTTTGACTTCTTAGGTTTTTTTCCCCAGCAAAAGTTTTCTGTTGCAAAAACTCATTGAGGGAAGTGTCTGTCAGGCCAAAGTTTAGAGATGGATGGACTTCTTAATACTGCCTTGGACACTCAGAGAAGTCACTGAGCAGGATTTAATCTGGTGTGTGACATGAAAGGTTGCTCTCCAGCTAATACTCTGGGCAGGTTAAATGTAGCTGTAGGGTCAGATCTCGCAGCAGGAGCAAAATATTTAAGTAAAATGTCAATTCTTCAGAATGTCAACTCTGCTAGCCATGATGTTACCAAGCTTGTTTGGGAAAAGCTCCAAGTAATGAAACTGCTGCGATATAAATGCTTCTTGTAATTTCCCCCTTCAAGTTTCACACCACAACTTTGCTACGGTGTTCTCCACCTCACATTCCTGTGCCAGCTGATGTCTACTTCTGTTCATCAGGGAGAGGTAGAGTCTCCAGACACACAAATTTCAAGTCAGGTTATTTGTCTGAATTGAATTCTTTGACAAGTTCCATTATTGCATTTTTTTAGACTAGATAGAGAATCCTGACAAGTCTCAAAAAAAACCCCAAACAAACAAAAAAACCCCAACAACAACAACAAAAAACCCAAAACAACCAACCCCCCCCCCCCCAAAAAAAAAAAACAAACAACCCAGAAATACCCCACACAAACAAAACAACCTTAGAAGATCAAGATTTTTTTTTTTCCTTCAACTAATTATCAAATTCACACTTTTAGCAATAAGGGCAGAAGAGCTTCCTAGCCAAGGCAGACTATACAGGTGAAGCCTGGTATGGATCTGTAGGCTGTTTTGCTCAAATGAAGTGCTTTAGGAAAGCACAAACATATTCTTCTGACTGCCTGAAATGTCAGCCTGAAATCCCATTTCTTCCTGTAACACCGAGTGCATGAGGCATTTTATGGGCAACAGTGTCTGTGGATATCTAAGCTTTTTGTGACCACTCTGGCTCCTGCTATAGCTACAAGGTAAGAAGTCTGGCTCTCATCTCCTATCTTTGCTACATATGTTGGACAGACAACTCAGAAAAATCCACTCTGCAACTCATTTAAGCACATCTGAACATCTTTATTGGATACCTTTTCAGACAGGCACTTTTCTACTGAGTGGATTAAATTCTCTCAGTACACAACAATATTTCTGACTCTGAACATGAACGGGGATTTACCTTTTCCCCTTTACAGTTCTTTTCCTTTCCCATTAAAAACAGGACAGACCAACTCCCCCAGCTTTTGCAGAGAAGCAGGCAGCTGTGCCAGCAGCAGTGCTGGTATTTCCTAGCACCCATCCCTACAGCCACGAATTCCCCCTGGCAGGGGGGAGCATCCCGAGGGATGCAAAGGGAATAATGTGGCTGTGAACCATTTGTCTCCTTTGTGCTGAGATTATGACACCGACTGCAGCTGCCTTTGTGGTTTATGTCCTTGTCCCTTAAAGACAAGAAGCAGTTTTTAAAACTGGGGGAGATAAGTATGCTCAGTGTGTATGGACGCTGCTCAGTGAAGCAGCTACCAAACTGCCTTTTGAATAACATCCCTGAATTTACTAATCTCTGTGCATAAAAGCAAAATATTTACACTCCTGAGTCAAAGGCTGGGATCTTCAGTTTGCTCAGTGCTGTCTCAAGTCTTGGATACAATGGCAGATTTACCATCAGCTTCTCTGGGAGTCATAGTCAGGCCAAAAACAAGGGCTTATGGAAATACCAGCCATAGTTCCTAATCCCTTCCTGGAAGACTTTCCAGAAAAGCTGTACTGGCAAGCATCTCCTTCCCCTTCCCCGAAAACTTATATTTGCATTTTATGTAGTGTCCCCATTTACTAGATCCTTTAGTTAAAAATTTAAAGCAATGTCCATGCAATCAGCAGTGTATGTGTGTTCAACAACAGAAAGATTTTGCTTTCAATCTAGGCAGACCCATCTCTTCATGGCAAGGATATCTACTTTATGATGTTGTGAGTAAGACTGTATTCCTAGGCTCCCAGATTTCAGAATTTCCTTTGCACAATACTAATTTATTTGTTCCAAAGCCAAGGTAAACTGGGTAGGTAGCACAAAATTAATTCCCTAATCCATAAACATAGACCAAGTCTTCCTTGCAGTTCCCCATCTACTGTTCCAGACCATAGCTTGTAATTCCTGTGCAGTGCACAGCTCTTCATAAGGACTGCTACCCATAGATCATCAACCCAGTGACTGAACCCCACCTCTCAGCAACCCAGGGACTGTACCCCATCTCTCAGCAACTGCTTCCTGGCCCCATTTCTGCCATGCACTGGATACTGGGACACTGCTGGCAGGATCAAGAAATACAGAGAGAACATTTTTCCATAATACAAATATTAATCCAGAATATCCCTGATTAGTCAGTGTGAAGAGACCTGTAATGTAATATGTTTGGATCTCCCTTTTAGTTCCTTTATACCTATGGCTTCCTTATTTGCTATCAAGATATCCAAGATTTATCTATACATTTGGAATTGAAGAGGGTGTGGACTGCCTGAGTCTCAGTGCTCACTGAAGACTTTTGCTGTTTGGTGCTGTAAGCTCTCTGCTCTGCCTGCTCTGATTCTCCTGGCTGCCTTTCACTCCCTAGCTTTCCTTATTTCCCAGCCTGAGCTCCCTTGAAGGGCTGAATCGAAGTGTTGAAGAAATTAGACAGACATCACCTTCGGTGTCACCAGGTACAGAGTTGTTTGCTCCCTGGAGCTGTAAAATGCTCTCACAGCTTTGACATGGAGAGCCTGGCTCTGCAGAGTCAAGCTTGACAAAGCTCATCCTTAGTGTCTTCCACAGCACAAATCTGCAGGCTCACCTCTGAGCTGGACTGTTTTTAATGGGACACAACTAATGGGACTTAATGCTTTTGAGGGGTTTCAGTTTGCATTAACAAATGAACCAATTCTGCTTTCATCTATCAGAAGTCCCACGCATTTTAGAGCCTTCAAAGGGAAATGATCCAGGAGGCTTGGCAGGAATTAAGGACCTCTCCTTTACTTGCTGATCAGTTTTGTTGCTTACAGTCTTCCACAAACAGATCTTAACTGGGCTGTGGTAGCAAAAAGGGGAATTTGCTCTTGACATTACCCTTCAGCAGTGTTATAACCAGGCAGTGAGCACATCCCACTCTTGTGTTTTTCTTTAATGAGTCCCACTCCTACTTATTTTCCCTCTCATGCTGCACCCTTACCTTTTTTCAGAGACAAATACTATTCAATTTCTTGAACAGGCATGTTGTCCAGGAATATTGGGATGCTTTTATCACACAGTCCATAAACAGATTGCTTTTCTTTGTTACCTGTCCCTGAAGTCCCCTGTCAGGGATGCTTTTCTGCTTTGTGTTTCTTTGAGCTTTTTTGTCTAACCTCAGGGCATTGAAACTTAGACCCTTTGATATTCCGTGAGGTCTTCACAGTGAAATAGTCATCAAACAACTGCTCTGACATATATGTTGGTCTAATTTGAGTTTAGTTTGAAGAATTCAGCAGCTGACCCATCTCATGTCTTAGCCTGAACTAGCCACAGGATTGACCCCACTGTGTGACTCAGGATAAATCTGCACGACTCAGGATGGAAAAGACCAACAGGGAAACCAGCGGACATTCAGGTATCTCTCTCTGTGTGCCTCTGCACTGTGCTTGGTCCAGCTGATCCCAGCTCCTTCCACAACAGCATCACAAACCAGGGTTTGGCAGCCCCAGGAATGCCCAAGCAGCAGCGGTGCAGGCGACACTAACCTGTGCCAAGGTAGCTCTTGGCTGAAGTCAGCTCTGAAATCCACAGAGCTGTGGCACATTCTGGCTTTTGTTTGATCTCTTCTTAACACCACCATTGTCCTAACCCTGGTCAGGATGTCCAAGAGCAGCCACATCTCCTCTGTCCCCATATCCTGAAAGGAGACTGGCCTGGACTTCAGTGCCTCCAATGACAAATTGCTAGAAGTGATAACTCTGGCTAAGCTATGCTGGTGTCTCCACAAGCTTTTGGAGGCATTTCAGGAAATATTGATGTCATGACATCCAAAACTAACTTCTGCTTCTGTGCATCCCCTTTTCCCAGTGACGTGAGGAAAGAAAGGTGAATTCCTCCCTCTTCTCTGTCATTTTCTTGCTCCCAAAACTAGACAAATATTGGTGCCACCTTTGGGACACAACTCCTATGCACAGAGGTCCCATCAGCTACATCATGTCCTACCCTGTGGCAGCTTCCCAAATTACTTTAATCAGCAAAGGAATGACATGGACCTGCTGGAGCATGCACAAAGGAGGGTCATGAAGACGATCAGACGGATGAAACCCCTCTCCACCAGGCAGAGAGAGTTTGGGTTTTTTGTGTCAGAGAAGAGAGGGCTCTGGGCACACCTCATTGCAGACTTTTGGTATTTAAAGAAGCCTTGCAAGAAAGATGGGTACAGACTTTTTAGTTAAAGTTTTTAAGCTAAAAGCCTAGATACAGGGAAGATATTTTATACAATAGCTTGACTTGTAATCTGCCTGCCTTTGAGGGCTGTACACCACTGCACACCACCCATCTGCTGGCAAGTAAACCCCCCACTGTCCCCCCTGTTGCTGCCAGGATTTGGATCCTGGCAGTCTTCATCTCTGTTTGCTTGTGGTGCTTCTAAGCCTCCTAAATTACTGAAAACTGGTATTGGCTGAAACCTGGAGATTTTGATACAGAAATATCAAAATGTTAAACGACTTTCCATTTCTTCGGAGTCTCCTTGGGATTTTCATTTCCTGTGTCTAAAATGGCATATGATTTGAGGTGTCATCTCCCTGGCATCAAGTCCTTATTTCCTCTATGTTGCATCTGCCTGATTTGATTGCCCTGGTCTCTCAGGCACAAAAATATCCGGCAGGGCAGATCTCGCTCCTGCAATCAAATAAAGGCATTTCTCTTTTATAAAAGACTGGAAAAATGATTTGTGCAGCCATCAAAGCATTTCATAAGAGCAGCAGACAAACATCTAGGTGGCACTTGGTGAGCACAAGAGACAACAAGGGGTGAAATAGCAGCAAGTTGTGCTGGGATCCATGAAGGCTTTTCCCTGTCCCCGTGCAGTGTCAGCCCTGGGGGCTGCCCTGGCCATGGGCTCCCAGGCCTGATGAGCTCCTTGGATTTCCAGCCCTGGGCAGTGAAACAACCGAGGATGTGCTTCAGAGGTGCTTTAGCAGAGCACCTCAGGGCTCAGTATAATATACTCAGTACATCTGTGATACCTGGCCTCTGAAAATTAAAAAGGGAAGGAATTTTGTTTCCAGGTGCAGCATGGAGCTGTAAAATGAAAAGCAAGTGTGCCTTAAAAAAACACCAAACAACAACAACAAAAAGGCAGAAAAACCCCTGTATTTAATTATTTCACACATTGGAACTTAAAGTCTTGAGCGCACAGTCCCATTCTCTCCTGGTTTTTAAAAAGGTGGCTGAGGACAACAAACCCCGTTCTGTGTGTGTGATGGTGCTGTGCCTTTGTACAGAGAAATACAAAGAATCAGCCAAGTCATAAAAGGCTCCCTGAGGCACCCCGAGGTCTGAGCGGGGCTGGACTGCACTTCTGCCTTTGCACCTCTGGGCTGCAGGGCAGGCACTCTTTCGGGGCAGCGCCTTCCCAAAAGGATGCCCCCAAAGATGACCCGACCAGCACTCAGAGACAGGGGAAAAGAAGAGATTTTAGGGTTTTTTAAGCTGGCATTACCTCTTTCCTATACTAAGATAATTTTTCTTTTTTTCCACCAAAAAAACCACAAAACAAACAAACAAAAAACCCCAAACAAACAAACAAAAAAAAACAAAAAACACACACACAAAACCCCCCCCCAAAAAAAAAAAAAAAAAAAAAAAAAAAAAAAACAAAGAAAAAAATTGAATTTGGANAAAAAAAAAAACCAAGGAAAAAATTGCATTTGGTATAGGTGAGTTGTGGGAGGAGTTTGTGGATTTGAGGTTTAAGGAAC
Organism: Chloropsis cyanopogon; assembly: GCA_013400585.1. NCBI lineage: Eukaryota > Metazoa > Chordata > Aves > Passeriformes > Irenidae > Chloropsis > Chloropsis cyanopogon. The sequence goes on along the minus strand of WEZZ01022063.1, from coordinate 398,926 downwards.
AGCTGTTTTGCTATTTATTTCCTTAACTTAGACAAGCTAATGAGGCTTTTTGAGCTTTAGTTGTCCATTTTTCAGATCTTGCAAAAAATTGTTAAAGGGGAAATGCTGTCATAAGCATCACCAAAATTATATAATCCTGTAAATATTAATTTCTGACTCAAAAATAAATGTATAAAAGACTGGCTCTTATTTTCTCCAGAAATTTCCTGCAATTTATATTTAATGCTCTCAAAACAGACCCTTTCTGAGAATTTTCAGAGTAGTTATGTTTGACTAGAGTTTTCAAAGTAGTTAAGAGTTTTCTTGAAGTCACCAGTATTAAACTTTCTACGAATCACTGGTAATATTATAGGCCAAAGATGTAACTATAGCTTTTCAATTCCTGAGATTCCTCTGAGTCTTTCTGGGTCTATAGGATTTATTGACAACCAAGATCAGATGGGCTCTGGCTGCCTTTAATCCAGACTGTAACACACATGGCTCCACACATATGGATTACAAACAGTAGCTGATACTTACTGCAACTGTTGTGTTAGAAGATTTACAGCAGAGTATCAGGAAAAGGAGAATTATTTCTTTAATCCTCTCCCTTCAGATAATCAGGATAATATTTCCCTTTTTTTTTTTTTTTTTTTTTTTTTTTTTTTTTTTTTTGAATCTTCTTGAGCAAAATATTGCACTAAAAGCACTTTTCTTCAGAACTTTTCCTGGGAAGAAGAAAACACTTGGCCAAGCCTGGATTCTGGTATTGCCATACACATCACCAAGGGATGTGGCAGTGGCTGAGCTCCCTGCTGACACTACAAGACCATCATGTTGGCAGGGAGAATATTGCCTGCTTGATGCTTCCAAGGGCAGGAAAATTGCAAAGCTGAGGCAGCTTCCCAGTCCAGTCTGGGAAGTTGGGTTCATCAAGCACAGGTGAACTGCCCATTCCACACTCAGTGGGTTGAGTTGCAGATGGAAGATTTACAGTAATTTTCTTGGCTTGGCACCCCTCAGGCCATCACCAGTGTGTTATTTTAAACAGCATTGTTAATATTAATTTATTTGTCAGTGTCCTGTATACACATATGCCTTTTGTGCTCTGCAGTGTGCTGGAAGTGGCTGTGGGTGCTTTTAGCCCTGAGGACAGCCTCAAAGGCACTGCTGCATCCCAAGAGATGGTGCTGAGATCCTGGAGCACATTGGAACCACAGAAACACTGAGAGGTGAAAATGAACCCAGAATCTAAACTGACACTGAATGCTGGGGGAAAGCAGTGACTGGGTGTGTCTGCTGAAAAAACAACCAAGGAAAAAGGAATCTGGTCAAACCCCAACACCTAGTACAGGTCACTTATAAAATGCTGCTCTTTACCTTCCTGTTGGCCTGGCTCCCTTCAATGGGACAGGAATATCCTTTGCTGGTGTGTGCACACAGCATCCAGCTCAGTTACCATGCAGTCCCAGATGGAGAATTGCTGGTGCATGTACACACACACACAGATGTACACAGATATATATATATATATATATGCATATTTAATGTGTAGCCCGTATTTGAAATCTCACCTACGTCCACACCAAGCCAATTTATGGGTAGATGATGGAAGGTCATAATTAGAATTAATTAATCCAGTGGGAAATCCACTCCCGAGCAGCTCTCAGCAAAAGGCAGACTGGCAATGTAAGGAGGATAAGCTGTACTTCTAAAGCTCTTCTTAGATATTCTTGTCACTTCCAATATCCCCTGGGGTGTGAGCAGCTTTAATCTCCCACCCCAGGAGCCACCCATTTTTTACTGGTGTGCACTCCTTGTGAGGAACTGAAGCTGAAGTCCCTCACCTCAAAGATGCTGGTGAAATACAGACCCGGATCATCCTTGCAGTCTGCTTCCCCAGATCCCTCCAAACAATCCAAATGGAAATAAAAATTTCCATCCAAGCCAAGCTCATCCAAGCTGACATGTACATGAAAGCAGAGTTGCTGTTTCTGAAGAGTTTGATGAGGAAACAGCCATAAGTGACTCTGGGACTCACCTGCTTGGCAGCAGGGCAAGGATCTGGAGCCTGATGCCACCATTCACTGGACCATGTCACCTCCTCTGTGGAGAGCTGTGCAGGATTTTGGAGAAGGAAACAGATCCTTTGTCACTACCAGACCTTTCCAAGGTCTTGTTGAGTGGAAGCTAAACAGAAACTTTCACAGGAAATGATTTTTTTTATTTTGTTACAAAGCAAATAGATTTTTCTTCAATAATCCCATTTTGTGGTGATTACACCACCTCTCCTGAAGGGATGAGATGCAAAAAGAAGGGTGCATCAAGAAGCTGCTGTTGCTTAGAGCTGGCACCTCAGTACTGCCAGCAGTCATGGAACAAACAACTCTACACGACCCAGCACAAAGACATTACAGAAATCAGCTTTTGCCCAAAGGTGTTTCTAATCAAAACAATGTTAATAATAAAAATAGGTATATTTTAGATAGAGGAAATCAGAGTTTGCACAGAAAATTTGGACACCAGAGGATAAAAGGAAAGCCCATTCTATCAGAGAAGATAAAATTAGCTGTGGTCTAAATTTCATCGCAGTATCTCATGAGCCTTTGGTGTTCTTCAAATGTCCCACACGTATATTAGTTTTATACCCACTTGAGAATGAAGTCATTTTCACATAGGATTTTTAACGCTTAATTATTCTTCTTTTGTTCTTCTCTCTGTCACTACTGGAGTTTTAAGTTGTTTAGTTGCTCGGTGATTTGAGTTTTTCTGAAGAGAGGTTTCCCCAAGGGAGAGCTCAGAGGTGTTGAGGAAAAAGGTTCCACCAGCACAAATGGGGATTTGCATCAGAGGGCATTGGGGTCAGCTGGACAGGCACAACCTTCCAGGGGAAAAATCAGTGCTCAGTAAATCCCAAATTCAAACTCACAGGTATTAAAACCTGTGCCTTTTCTCTTCCAGTTACATTTCTATTGGCAGCAGCCTCGTGACTGTGCTCACACTGGACACCAACATCCTTTTTTTATCAGTCAGCCTACACACAACCTTCCCTCTGAAATGCAATCTCAACAATAAGAAAGCCCAGAGTGTCTGTAATAATCTCCATCAAGTTTCTCTAGAAAATACATGTGATTTATCTTCACTTGTCTTGAGCTGGTAAAAATTTTAGGTCTCATAAAGTCCTTGGGAAAGCCCACAAATCCATGAACATGCCAGCAATGCATGCCTAGCAAAAATCTTGTATTTCTTAATCTCACTCCCTTATCTACTCCCTTTTCTCACTCCCTTTCTCACTTTTAAATTTTATGTTTGCAAATGAGAGAAAATCCCAGGGACAACATCTGTGTAAAATGAAGATCAGAGTTGAGAATGTATTTCTAGAACTTAAGGGCATTTTCCTAGCAGGTTGTAATTATCCTTAAAAAGATCACAAACCCCCCAGGAAGCCCAGATATAAATATGCACTACCAAAGAATTAAAAGCACGTTAAGGTAATAAACACAGAAGTATCCAGTGACCTGATCTGGCTTCCATCAGAATAAATGAAGAATACTATTGCTGTCAATGGGACAGAGAACCTGATTTAGCCATAGCCTGGGAGGGGTGGGGGGACAGCTGTTCAAATCACTGATCATGGGAAATTGATCACAGTTCACCTCAGGTGATAAAAGTTTATATCATTTCCTTGTGTCCTGCACTGTCTTTCCCTAAAATTTTGAGTATCTGGTTGTTTTACACAGCTTTATAATGGCACACCTTTTCTTTTTTTCTTGAAGTATTTAATGTATTTGTTGCTCTTAACATGTTAAGAGAGTTTTAAAGGAAATTATTTTCAACTGACCAAGGTTTTCTTAAAGACCAATTGCAGTTGCATTCCCCAACAATTGTTTCTTCACTGAAAGAAGTCAGGCAATCTTTGAAAACCACAGACCATCGAGTATCTCCCATCAAAATGCATTTGAAAATTGCATCACCAGTTTAGGACACAAACCCAGGAACCCACCAAAGAAATGCAAGGTTTTAGTCTGGAAGTGACTCATGGGGCACCATGGCCAAGGGTGCTGGGCAACCCCTTCTTCCCAAATGGGTGTTGAAGGAGGCCAGGAGCTGGCCTGGCTCTCAGCCAGGAGATATCAAAATCCTTCAGGAACCTTCTGCTTGTCAAACTGAGCAAAAAAGGGGCATCTCTCAAAAGGTCTAGGTTAGCAGAATTGGGATGGAAAAGGTGGTTTCCAAGAAAAAGCTCCCAGACATTGCTGAAACATAAACCATGGCCAGACTTTCTGGTTAATAGCTTGGGCATTTTGCCAGTGAGCTACAGAACTAGGAATGGCAATTTTTTCCCAATTCTTTTTTTTTTTTTTTTTTTAATTGCATGTTAAAAATTAAGTCTAGCCAGGACCCACGTCCTCACAGATCTGTCTGGGGAAGCATCACCTCATGGGCTGAAGGGGTACCTGCCACTCCTGCTGCAATGGCTTTGGTGAAAAGAGGTGATTTGGAAAGGAAACGCTCCAGAGAAATTAAGCCCTTTTACACAGGTAATCAACTGAAGTGAGTGAAAGGGCTTTTCCTCCCGAGAGCTCCTCGCCCTAGTGGAAGTGATTCTATAGATGCTATTTTGAAAGCATGTCATATCCATTGTGTTTTGAAACATTTAATTATTTGTGACTCCCTTCAGCGTGGGAGCCTTTCCTCAGCAGTGCTAGGTGGGGTAATGTGCTCATAATCATCTCCTGAACATCACGTGGAGTCTGTCGCTGCGGGATGGGGAATCAGGAATCGGGGACGGGAGGGGTTTGGGGGGTCCAACACGGATTTATGCTCATGGTATTTAGCTCATGGCATGCAGGTATGCCTGCTTTTGTGCAACGTTTTTCCATGTGCAATCATCCCCCTTAATTTGCTTATTTGCTTTGAAAACAGATGACTTTGGTATTTAGAGATTTCTATTCACTTTTACTGAAAAAAAAGCACTCGTAAATATTTGGGGTGATCTGGAAAAGTTACACAGCTGTACCTAAGGCACTATCAAATATATCCTTAGAGCAGATAGCCCATAAAAATATGCATGTGTTTGGAATATTTGGATACACCATGCCTAGAAAGAGTTTAGAAACCAAGCTAGAAATTAGAAAGGCTTAACTCAGAAAATTAGGATTATTTCAAGAAACCAACTGTTCTCCATATTTTTACTACAATAACATCCAATTTTATCAAATACCTTTGTGCATTGAACGGAAAAACAGACAGACTGGGGGTTTGCCCCACCAGCTGTACACAAGGGATGCTTTAGGGGACAGCCATCCTCTGAAGATAAAACCACAAACTAGTTCTTACTGATAATTTCCCTACGTGTATAAACATTTCCCAGTGTTTAAGTAAAGCCAGCTCTTAGTTTTCTGCAGAATGGGGGTTAACTCCCTGGAGAAGGGCAGGGAGTCCCAGCAAGTGTCTGGAAGGAGCTGACCTTTGGTACCTGTGAGTGCAGCAGGGAGGCAGCCACTCCTGCCAGCTGGGGTGATAATCCCCTGTGCCTCTGGTAAGTGATAGCTGATAAGTCTGCACAGAATTACTTGGTGATGTTTATTTATCAGCTGGGGCTCTCTTCACCCCTGAGTTACTCAGAGTCAATTTTTTGGGGGGTCGGGAAGCTCAGTTTACATTGCTCATAGGTGAGGTTATGAATTTCTGCTGGCTTCCTCTGGGCAGGTATGTGGGCAGATGTGTTGGAGAACACCTTTAAATGTTTGCAGTAGATATTTTTTGGAGAAACACAAGGTAAAAATCCACAAAAACTTCAGCATTCCTAGAATACCTTTCACAGATGCTAAATGCCCTTGTTTTTGTTCAGACTGAAGGAAGAGGCAGTATCTGGTTTTCTCATGGCTGCTGACATGCTGGCAATGCTCTTTGGGGCAGTGGGGAGGAGATCCGTGACTTTTGTGCTCCTTGTCCACGTCCCAGCCATCCCAGCTTTGTGAGTCACAGCTGTCTCTAGGAGAAGGCAGGAGCAGGGCTCTGCAGCTGGGACACTCTCTGCTCTCCCCAGTTTTGAGCAGGATTTGTATCAACTAGACATAGGCTGGGAGTCTGCATTGCCATAGAAAACCTGGCATAAAATACATAAATCTGCTGGGCAGCCAATTGTTCTTCTGTGTGCAGAGCTTTCCTGGATCTCCTCTGCTCTTGGTCCATCATTCAGGCAGACTTAAGCTGCACTTGGAGGCCCTTTGTCAGGACAGGCACACTCAGAGATTTATTTTGTGCTGCAGAATTGGAGTGAAGCTCTTCTGGACATTTTGGATCCAGTGTGCTTGGATACCCTCCATAAGCTTGATACAAATATTTAAGACACATAGTTAAGGTTATAGGTCAACACTTATGTCCCACTGGAGTCAAAGGATCAATGTCTGAACACTGACTGTAGGTGGGGAATAACATGATTCTGTGCAATGTCTTCAAACACACCTCAAATGGACAATTTGCCATGGCTCTGTAGTATTTTGTGACCCAGCAACATCCTTCAAGTAAACCTCCTGCTCACTTGTTTCCTGGACATGCAAAGGCCAGTGCAGCATGCAATGGAAAGTCCTATAAAGAAATAAAAAAGAAATCATAAGTGATGACATGTGATAAGAAGGCATGGCAGCCCAGCCAGGGCTCTGTTTCTTTTGCAAAGTCTTTTTTCTGTCTGCTAATTTATGGCTCTCTCCTCAAAAGTCTTGTGTCACTGTGCTGGGGTGGCCTAACAAGAGTTGAGAAGAGCTTTCTCAGGCAGAGAAAGGGTGAATTACCTTCTGTCCTGAGATAGGAAAGGGAAAACAATCTGTTGCTGTTGACTGAGGACAGGCAATGTCACCCAAAGCTGCTGTCCACAAGAATGTATTTCATGTGTTCATGGATGAAGACTGGACATGGCACTCAGTACCATGGNGGTGGTGAAGTCACCAGCCCTGGACGTGTTCATGGATGAAGACTGGGCATGGCAGTCGGTACCATGGTCACTTGACATGGTGGTGTTCAGTCATCGGTTGGACTCCATGATCACTGAGGTCTTTTCCAGCCTGATTGATCCTCTCATTCTGTGATCATTTCTGGTAAAAGTGGGGATGTGCTCATGGGGCCTTGAGGGCAGGAAAGGCCCTGTTGTACAGGAGGGCTCGGTAAATGGGGCTGTGAGAAGTGTCCCTCGTGCCAGGGGTCAGGGGTGTGTGAGTAGCTTCAGACACAGTGGAGTGAGTGAGGATGGAGTAGGCAGGGAATACACAAAATCCCTCCCCTAAGGTAACGTGGAGAGCTCTAGCCCGAGTAGCGTCCATGCTGCTAATGTCATGTTAGAGGTAGTTTTTAGTGGAAGTGGAGCTGCTTTAACTGAGTCCCCAGGCAAAGAGAAAAGCCAGGATAAAAGCATCATTAACATGGAGACCTGTTGTTTCAGACCTTGCATTCATGGAAGGATGAGTGTGGGTATCAAAGGACAGGCAGAGGATCAGCAGTGAGCAGTACAGTTGGCACAGCTCTGGGGTAAGCTGGAACAGCACTCATCAATCCACAACCTGGGGAGACAAGTGCCAGCTTAAACCTGTCCCAGCCTCGATCACTGCTGTGACAGTGCGGGCAAAACCCAGGGATTCCAGCTGAAACCTAAGCAGAGCCTAGGTTAACTGTAACTCGAAGTCATGGCCAGATGGTTACCATCCAGCAGAGGAATAATGAAGGTATTAAGGTTAATTTAACAGGCTTAAGTCTATAGGTGGTCTTAGAGGGCTGCAGCCAAGTAGCTGAAACCTACCACCCTTCCTAGGCCTGGGAGCGTGCAAGCAGCAGCGGGTGGAGGCTCCTGGTGCAGGTTTAGCATTGTGGAGGATGTGGAGGATTTCTCCAGGGAGCATGGGGGGAGGCTGAAGACCTGCCTCCTTGAGCAGAGACTGCTGGCAGACGAGGACAGAGGAGTTTGAGAAATTCTGAGGTTTTAGCATGGAAATCTGTGAAGCATAGAAATCGTCCACAGATTACAAAATTTTACCTACTGTCATGTATAACACTGGTTAAAAATTTCCAGTGGGGTTTCCCTTTTTTGGTGCTATTTCCTGTGCTCCAGTCACAGCCTGTCCCATGACAGGCGTGTTGCTGCTTTAAAATTACAACTTAAATAGAGCAGTGAGAAGAACTTGCTATTTTACTTCAAGCACCAGCAATCCTTTTGACTCACCTGCTCCCAGGGATGGAGAAAGAGGTTCAGGAAGTCCAGGGTGTCACCCCCAGGGAAGAGGTGGCCTAGCTGGGGTCAGTGGGGAGTGTCATCCCTTATCTGAGAACCGATGGCTCCAGGGGTGCAGTTATTCTGTCCAGATCTGTATCCCATGGGAATCCCAGCACTTCATCTTAGCCCTGTTTCCATCAGGGAAGCTCCACAGTGCACTCTCCAGCACTGAGGCCTCCTGACAGGGGTGAGGCCCAAGGCAGGGTGCACTCCAGGACAGGGTGCTCATCTCCACCTGGCTCTCTCCCCAGCCCTTCTCAGACCTGTCCCCTCCAAAGAGCTGCCCCAAGCCCAAGAGCACAGGCAGCTGCCTTCCAGTGCTGGCAACAGTGCCTGTTGAGTCTTAGCCCAAATGTGGCCACTGGGTCTGAACACTTAAACCTTCTCCAGCACAAGAGACTATCAAACTCAATTTTATTCCGTATTTTCTTTCCTTTGCTGACTACTCTTCACACATATGAGTTCTTCCCAGGTTCTCTGCCCAGCCAGGCTTTCCTAGCAGTATCCAGTATCCCTTGCAGGCAGCCCTTCATTAGGAGAGCTCCTGTGCCTGAGGAAGAGGTGGGAAAGGATGATCAAAGCACATGGGTTCCTCCTCAGTCCTTTTTTGCTTCCCGAGTTTATCCAGTCAACATTTAAATGCATTTGAGTCCATCCTGCAGAGCAAGGGAGGGAAAGGCCCTTTGTTTGCTTGTTTCTAAAGCACCTTACTTCTAATTAACAGAGTGATTTAATTAACATTAGGCAGAATCAGCCTGGTTTTGTTCCCTTAGGGGATAAGGGGAGGATAGCAGGCAAGGCAAACAGGTAACATCCTCTTCTGACACTAATTCTCCAGGGCACAGTCCTGATTTCTGAAGGCTGCTCCAGGCTATCTTCTCCAGACGCTTTGAATCTAAGGAAGAAATAAAAACAGAGTGTGAATAAAGTTCACATTTGGGGAGGAAGGTTGGTTTTGACTGACTATTTGTTTCCTCAAATGGTGGTGGGGAGTTGGGGGGATTTTCTGAGAGATCACGAACAACTTTGGGACAGCTTAAGGCAGAACCTGGAAAAACAGACTCAATGATTTTTTTTCTTTCAGCTGAAAATGATGTGTACAGTATTATCCTTTCCTACCATGCTGAGATTTTCATTATTCAGAGGAACAAGCACTTGCTGCTGCAGATTTCATGTGCATGGATCAGAAAAGTGTCAATGGACAGCTACTGGTACCATCCAGGCCTCCACCCAGACCTAGGTACAGCAGTTTTATAATATGCTATGCAAAGCATGGTAAGTTTATAATATATTCACAACAGTATATTCATTGCCTTTATTAAGTGTGGGTTTGTTAGATTTTTGGCATTGCAGAGAGCATCTCTGTGAAGCACAGGGCCAGAAATATTTGGGTAAGGCACAGAGAAATGAAACATTAGCTAGGTAGCCTCAGCCTGGCTGCACGGACACCTCGGCTGGCTGCAGTTTGTGCTGTCTCCTGCCTCTCCTCCCCAGCAGGCTGGCAGGGCACTGACTGGGATCGTGCTGCCTCGAGGTTTGGTTAAATCTACTGCTTAAATCAGCACTTCTGATGTTTTTGTAACGTGTTGCTACTGATTGTTGTTGACAGGGAGAGAAAAAATGCCCTTCTCTGATACCAGCGCAAAGTACCCTGTCTTTATTATTTTCAATTAATACTGAGGCTGAATAGTGCAGCCTTGGCACAGTCTAAATTGTGAACAAGGCGAATTAGACGAGAGATTACACATTTTTGGCATTCTGGCATTAACTAAAATAATTTAAGCTTTGTCTTTGGTGGTGGTCTTAAAGCAAGTGGAATGCGAAGGTGGAATTCAGGACCGGCTCTGGAATACCCTGGTGTGAATTTCTTTCTTTAGAAGAGAGTGTTTAATTCCACATATTAACATGTTGGGCTATTTTACTAAAAGTGAAGTTACGCTGATTAGTTACACTACAGAAGCTAAAGTATGTACATCTGCTTGAAGCAGGCATTTAATGGCAGGAAAAATGGCTAACTTTGCTCATGTAACATTTCGCTTTAAGGATCTTTAAGAGATACACATAACTGACACTACAGCTGGGAGAGTTTTTTTATTTTTATTATTTATTTTTATTTTCATTTAAATAAGCATAATTCAAGTTGTTTATTTTTTTTAAGTTACTTTCCCTCCCTCAGATTACAAGAATTTCACCTCTCCTTACTTATTACAAGAATTTAATCTCCTTCCTTGCCAAAATGAACTCTCTTTCCCCTAAAATAAAACAATGATGAATGGAAATAGAAAGGTAAATTCTTAAACTTTATTTAAAATGTGCCATTACACAACAAACTTCCTGGTATTGATTAAGCCCAGGTGGTCTGCTCACCCAGCAAACAGATATTTTACAAAGCCTTATTACGCCTCATTAGAATTCAGTCCTTTAGAAGATTTCTAATTATATTGTCTAATAAAACTAAACCTTCGAAGCTATTTGCATATTATATGAAGAAATCTCATACAACAAACTCACAGTGGATTCAATTAACATAATAGCTAATTATATATCCCATCAGCCTTTAGAGTAGCTCAGCATTCATGTTGCTCCTGTTTTAGCCTAGAGCAAAGGAGGTTTGAATTTTCACTTCTAAATATTGACTTTTAACTAATATCAAAAATGATTTGAACACTTTTGTGGATGAAAAGATAATGATTAAACTACATGCAACACTTTAAAAGACTTATTTCCAAATCATTGAAACAATTCCTATTTAAACCTAAGCCTTCCCATATTATCCATTCCAAGTCTGTCCATATTTTAGAAAAAAAATGACCAGATATGTCTAATTATTTTGACAAATGTGGGATTGACAGTTCGATTATTTTGAAACTGCCTCCTTCCTGCAGTTACACTTTGTATATTTTTCATTGCACTTTGTAATGCAATTGTATTCTTGGCCAGTTGTGGTATCTATCAAGCAAGAAATTTAGGACTAGATTAACAGAGACATAGTAATGAACAGGCATTTGAGCACCCTATAATTGACTGTTATTAAGGTGTTGTCACAGTAGTCTGTAATGAATTCTCTTGTTTTCTTTTGAAATTGGATGAGATATTCTGGAAAAAAAGAAGAAAAAAATCCCCACAAAAACAAATGCAAAAGTTTCCTCCAACTTTCACAAAAATACCCCAAAGAAACAAAGCCTTTTTTTTCCCCCTTTTTAAAGATTTCAAATTATTTGAAGGTGCTTCCAATTTTGAAATGCTCAGCAGAAAAATCAGGGAGGCAAGGAGCAAATTTTGTGACTTACATGAAAACTTAAAAAAAATAATTGCGTGTTCATCAATCTCCTCGTCAAATTCAATGAAAAATCATATTTATATTTTTTGCACAAGATAGAAGATAAAGTTTGTTGCTGAGTACATGGTTTTCTCCCATTACAATGATGGCTGCCTTTTCATTCATATTTTAATGAGGTTAGTATCTCTGAGACAGCTTTTTCGGGGTGGAGGCCCATGTCTCCGGTACAATTACAATAGGAGTTGCTTTATTGACAAGTACTATTCAAAATCTTCACAGTATAGAAAGAAAGGCTTTAGTTTTCCACCACTTGTCCAAATACTTATTCCTCTCTTACTTTTAAAACACTTGCAGAAAGAGCACTCTCAACTGCCTGGAGCCCTGTACACCCGGCAGAGCACAGCTCAGCAAAAAAATACTTTGCTTAAATTCAAGTTGCATTTGTGTCTGCAAAAATTTCCCTCGGTAAAACCCAACAAATAGACAGCAGAAACTAATAGATAGTCTTGGCAGCTTCTGCATCTGTGGGTTTACAGGAAACAAGCCCATATAAATAATAGTTCCTACCCAAACTGTGAATCTGACTCCAAACATATGAGGGAAGGCAAAGCTATGCAGAGATTACATGTCCAATATATAATTTTTTAGACAGAAACAAAAAAAAAATCGTAAATCCAGCTCTTGGCAAGTTAACCTCTTGTGCTTTTTTCATCTTCTCTATGTCTATGCTAGCTCTCTAATACTTTTCATTACTGTAGCAAGGGAATACAGCCCAAATCTAAATATGATACTAAATAAAAGCCTGAACCACATCACAGAAGTGCTAGTACATGTACAAAAACTTACTTTTGGTGCATTCAAAGGAAAGTTCACACAGCAAAACCCTCTCTGTAAATTTTTGGGGGTCATCACATGAATTTTGAGGTTCATTTCTTTCTGGTATTGGATACATTGTCTTCCAGCTCAGTCCTTGGCTGTGGTGCACATGATAACATTCAGGAGAAGGGAGTGCTCCGTGTTTGGGCACGGTGCCCTGTGGCATCCACAGGCTTTGGATCAGCCACACTCACACATTCCTGACCAGCCAGGAAGCCACAGGAAAGGGCTGCAGGAGATATGACTACACACCTGAATATTGGTTGCAGTATAGCCATAAGAAAACCATTTCTTTCGAAATTTGCAGAGTAAAACCCTTCTGCTGCAGATACTGAATCTCTCTATGTGAAAAGAAACACAGGCACGAAAAGTGCCTTTCCCCATCAACTAACTTAAGTTACTGTCCTGGATGTAAACTTAGAAAGGGGATGAAATTTAGTGCAATCTATTGCTAGAGCAGTCAGATTGAAAAAAAAAAATCCCAATCCCTCCCACAGCAACACTGACCTCAGTAAAAGGGATGCCAGGGCTGAAATTAGACTGTGAGGTCGAGTCCCACCTTCTGTCATAAGGGCTATAAATCTTCCTTCCACGTTCACAGGTGGTTTTATTTTTTACCTTCAGAAACTGCCACGTATTTCTTGGAATTTTAGGGGGAAAGATGCTTGCTCTGTGCCTGAGCTGCCGGAGCCTCTGCAGTCCCTGTCCCGGCGAGGGGAAGTAACAACAGAGTTTGGAGCACAAGTTTCAAACTCCACTTCTGCCACCACCTTCTGCCTCCACCAGCTCGGTTTTTTTCCAGTTTGTGAAACATTATGTTTTCCTGAAAAAAGATATTTGCATCCCAGTGGATGTGATGGAATTTTAATAGCAAAATGTGTTTTTGTGAGAGACAATCTTTACTGTAAAATAAGTTATGCTGCCCTACAAACAGGGTTGGCATTAAAAGGCTGCTGTCTTTTTTTTTTTTTTTTTTTTT
>WEZZ01022063.1:346018-383281 GCA_013400585.1 Chloropsis cyanopogon | reverse complement strand
AAAAAAAAAAAAAAAAAAAGAGCCTGAAAAGCCAGAGGGTTGTGGTGGCCATGGCCTTCTGAGCAGTTGAAAGAAGCAGGCGAGTGAGAGATGAGGAGCACAGGCACAGCTCTGCCTCTGACACTGCCAGCTCACGGTGATTGCGTGTCCTGGCAGGTATTGCTCTGATTTTTTCAGTCAAGCACAGCAAAGGGCCTTTATTTGAGTGTGTGTCTGTGTTTGTGTGTGTGCACGACTTCTAGCAGGCAGATTTTCTTTCACTGTGGTTTTACTCTGCCCACGTTAAACGCCTTCCCCTTGTTTTTGGGTTGAAAGCTGTATTTTGGAGAGAGGAATTCCCTCTTCACATGCACCCCGACTTCTTACAAGGTGCCCAACGCCAGGCTGGGTGGAGCATCCCCTTGGAGCTGCACCCACCCACCCATCCCAGGCGGGCAGAGAAGAATTTTGGGGCACGGAGGTGAATTTCCAGCGGCTCCCTAAATGCTGGGGTGAGGGGGAGCTCAGCAGCTCTTTGCTCTATCTGCCCTGAAATCAGAGCTGCATCTGCAAGGCCGGCGAGCTGTGTTTATGGCACATCGTCACCACTAATACCAGACTACAAAATGGGCTCGTTTTATTTAAATTTCGAGGGCCTCCTCTATGAGTCCGTGTTGAAAGGGGCGGGGGGAAGGTGGTGTCCCTAACCAAGTGAAATGCCTTTTGGAGGGGTGTCCCCCCCCTACCCCTAATTCATGAATGTGGTTTTGAAACAACAGTGAGGCTGGGCATGAAGTTTAAGTAATATTTGGTAGCATGAATTCTCAGGCAGCCCCCATTCATCCCCACGCTGAGCAGGGCGGGGAGAGCGGAGCGAGCCGAGGGCTCCTCGCAGCCGCCCTGCTTGTTTCTAGCCAAAAAAAAAAAAAAAGAAGCAGTGCGTTATTCTCTCTTTTTTTTTTTTTTTTTTTTTTTTCATCTTTACAGTGGGAAAGTATCGTAGAGGAGTATGAAGATGAAATATTCTCACTTATCGCCCAAGAGGCAGACTATCTAGCTGACAAGCTGTGCAGTGAAAAATCAGGTACTGTGTCTGATGTAACATGTGCTCTCTCTACAGCCGTGTGGGGTTGGGTGTTTTTTTCAAACCCAGCGTACTGCTTTGCAGAAGAGGTGGGCTGCTGTTGAATAAGCAATGACACTACACGGCTTTAAAANCGTGTGGGGTTGGGTGTTTTTTTCAAACCCAGCGTACTGCTTTGCAGAAGAGGTGGGCTGCTGTTGAATAAGCAATGACACTACAGGACTTTAAAAAAAACCAAAAAAAACAGCAAAACCAAAACAACCAAACATCCCCTTTCTTAAAGGCTTTTAATTCTTTTAATTCTTTTGTGCATATTAATGCAGCCTGATTTGAGCATCCCAGCTAGCGTGGTATGTTTTCCTCCTGGTGTTACATGACTTTTTGCTCCTTGTGTGTCTGCGCTGTCATTTCCAGGTCAGAAATGAAACTAAACCTCTTGCAACAAAATACAGGCGTTTGTTTCTCCTGTTTAATTGGTAATTGCAGCCACTAAGCTGAAATGGGAGCCATGAGAGGGCAGGTTTAGAAATGTGCTGTTCGTTTTTAGGTGAACTCTTCATTGCCATCAGACAGGAGCTGTCCGTAGAAGGGCTAGCCAGCCCACCACCATCACCTCCTGGGGAAAATGTATTTTATAATCATTTAATGTTTTCTCTTTCTGTAAAATATATAATTCCATATAAGTAAGGCCTCTTTTCAATCCTGACAAAGTAAGAAAATGCTTTCAGAAATTAATTATAGTTTATTTAAAATCTTCCTCCATTCGTCTGTTTCTTTCCCTCATTGTCAGTGTTTTGGGGTATTTTTTCAAGCTTTATTTTCATTTCTGAATGTAAAAAGCGCATAACTTGAGGCACTAAGTATTACAAGATTATAAATGAAGTTTGTTTATCCCTCCTCAGCGTGCTGCCTCCAGTGCTAGCATATGCATGAAAATATCAATCTCCGAATCAACGCTTGTAAATATTGGTTTGTGGGTTTGAGATTTAAAGGCTGTAAGCATTATTTGGGGCTTAAGAAACATGGTCCATGAAAAGTAACTAGAGAGTGGAAAAGAAGTTCATAGAAATAAATTTGTATACTTTAAAACACCAGGGTATTTGTAATACTTATTGAAAACACATAGTCTGGAGCACAGGAGAACTCCATCTGTAAAGACACAAAGTTCTCTCTATAATATTCTTGGACAAATAAACTCCAAGAAATAAACTTTCTGGAACAAATTTGATTTATTACAAATATTTCCTATTTGTCACCACTGCCATCATGGAGCTACTCTTGGTCGTGCTAGAACAGACACAGTGGGTAGCAAATATTTTGAAAACAGCATACTTCGTCCAAAATGGACGGCAGGATTTCTGGTAGCGGGTTTTGCACAGAAAAACTTTCCGAGTGTTTTAGAAACAAAACCCAGCAGAGCCTGTGGGATAGTGTAGAAAAATCATCACCTTCCAGAGTGCTTTTCTCAGAGAAGAGGGGACTGGGATAAATCCCCTTTCCTTCTTGGCTCCTCTTATAGCAGCCTCCAAACATTTTGGAGAACAAATTGCAGTTTTGTGTGTCTTCAGTAACACTGTAAAAATATTTTCCAAAGGCACAGGCAAAATACTGATATGAAAGTATCAAAGCCCATGCTGTTAAAAATTTCTTCTTTTTTTCATAGATGTGCTCAAAAGCTTTCTCCCCCCTCCTTGAAATACATTTTGTGTTTAAAACCCACACTGTGTTCTCACCCAGCCTTCTTACATCAGGAAGATAATTTCCTCCCTCCTGGTAGACGAGATTGCTGTAACTGCACGTTAACCTCCTTCACACAAATACCCCCCTGCATTTGTGCAGGGCTGCTCTTCCTGACTATAAATAGTGGTCCGCAGAGGGGAAAGTAGTTTAGTTTTCTTCCTGGCAATTAGCACAGATAAACAAGCTGCCATTTAATAAACAGGAGTGCAAGTCCTCATCGTTGCAAATATAGGATGCTTGCAAAAGCAGCAGGAACACTACAGAGTGATGCTGAGCTACACTGATATAAAATAAGGGCAAGAAATTAATCTGCCATTCCCCGTGTCGCCCCGTTGCCCATTTTAAAATGTCAGTACATTAAAGAGTAAAGACTAAAAAAAGCCACAGGGACTTCTTTAAAATCTAGTTCATCTAAGGTTTAAAATGGGAGGAAAATAAATGTATTAAAATTGCATTAAAAATAATGAAAACATGTTTTCATTAACTCTACAGCAGGCAGGAGATGGCAGAGGAGCACAGTAGTACCTGACAGAGCAGGGAAGTGCCTGCTTGGGTTTTTCCAGGGAAAATAAATTCAGGCACTGGTGGCACTGGAAATGGCGAATCTTCGAAATTGTGTCGGGCTTCATGCCAGCCACACAGCACCAACATATAACTTACTAAAGCCTCCAACTCACAGAACACAATGAGACTTATATTATTAGGTCTTATCTATCTTACTATGGCAATTTTCATTAATACGTTATATTAAAGCAATATTACACTTTTATCATCCTACTGTAAATTATTGGCTCCTTTCATTCAGAGCTCTGTGTGTTCATTCAGAATGGCATTTTTAACTTCTTTTTGTAGGGGGGGGTGGTGTAAATTATCATACTAAGTGACAGAAATAGTATAGAAAACCTCTCCACAGGCCAGTTGTAGATTTTGATACTGTGGATTTCATCATAAAGGAGGAGAGAAAAAAAACAACAAACCAAGTCAGTGATGTATTCATTTTATTATTATGCTTTTAATTTTCTTTTAAAAGGCTCTGTACATGAACATGGGTGATTTCTTGTGGGCCATTGCAGACTTAATATTGGTGTAATCAAATCCTTTTTCTACTGTTCTGTGGTAAAATAATAAGGGTTGCAGTTTTCTGTCAGCCTACAAACATGACATTAATGGAAGTCCCACATTATGGTAAGCAAACCCCTTCTCCGCAAGTCCCATTTAGTACTTTTCTTTAATATCATAGCAGACTTTTTTTTTTTTTATGGCTACTGGAGATGGATGTTTCTTGTTTGATTAAAAAGTGGGAAACTTCAATAAAGTCTTTTAGCGTGCTCAAACCGTTTGATATTTACAAGCATAGATCCGTTCGCTGTCATGTATTCTTTGATCACACAAAAAGTCTCAGTGCTAGACAGGCAGGCAAAACCTGCTGAGACGCACCTTCAGATCCTCTACTATTTTTACAAGCTTAAAAAAACCCTAAAAATTAATTTTCAAGGAGATTACCTTTTTTTTTCAATCCCCCCCCACCCCAAACAGAAGGAGCGGTTACCAGTCAGCCCAATGGAATAACACAGATTTTTTTTTTAATTGCCCTCTAATTTTCTTTGCTGATTGCAATCATTTTCTGTGTGCTCTTTCTGGGGTTTTATATATTTTTAGTTGTGATGGTTGGGGCTCAGTGCCATGCCAGCAGCATTTCATTCAGGGTTAAATGGAGTTATGTGAAGGCCAGTAAGGAGCCAGAAACCAGTTAAAGCTTGTGCTAATGTACAGACCAGAGCCAGCTGATTTATAAGTGGAAAATAATTTAACACCATGTATTTTTATGAGTGCTGAAAGCTACTGTTTAAGTAACAGCAGGACTTCTCCTACATAATTTTCTTTTTATGTGCTCACAGCCATAAAAATGTTCTGTTTGGTTAAAATCTTAGAGTCCCCATTTTATCTTAAAAGTGACTTATCCCATGTGTTTCTTTATGTAGCTGTTCGGAACGTTTCACTATAATTTAGGCACCCGATGTTGAGTTATACAAAAGTGAAACACTTGTGCTCTTATTCAACTGCAAAGAAATCCAGAAGTCTTTTTCTGCACAATTATTGCTCAAACTATTGTGTTTTTGCAAACTGATACTTTCTAGGAGGCTCATTCCCAGTGAGAACTACTCTCCTGGAGAGTGTAACAAAGCTAGAAGCTACATCAATTAAAAGCAACTAAAATGTCTGTTATGGGTATGTGCAGAATATTAAGCTGCCATTAAGTAATTTACCGCTCACCTTAACACTCTCTGCAAGATTGTGGTTTAAAAAGGCAATATATGGGGTGAGAAGCTGTTGTTTAATGCTGCCGCAGCACTCTGGAATTACATATTTTCTCACATTTTTCTCTCCGTGCAACTAGGAAAAAGAGCAGGAGAGAGAGAGATTAGCCTTTGCGTCCCTGCCTTGAAATAGGATCTGTGAGCACACATTTCTCCAAATGCTACAAGGGACTGGAGGACCCATATCGGTGGGGTTTATTAAAGAACTGGGCTGTAACACTCCTTGCTTTAAAATGCAAAGTTTGATCTAAAAATACCATCAGATTTTAGCTGTAGCAATGAGGTTATACTGGGAAGACAAGGGAAATGAATTTGAAGACTAATGTGGGCCCCTCCAGAAAGAAAAATGGGTTATTTTGTGTATTTATTAGTATCATATTGTGCAATATGCTAGGGTCTGTTCTTCAAGGCTGATCCATGGCCAAACCCATCCACAGGAGCACCAGCAAGAGCCCAAAGCCAGATGTGAAACCCACCTGGGCAGCGACAGGTTCACCACGAGAGCTTGGGTGCTTCCTAGGTGGTTTTCCAGCAACTGTTTAAAAAAGCTCCATAAGCTGTGTTTATGTGATGTGACAATCATTAGAGAGCCTGACATGGTGGGATAATTTTTCAATTTGAATGAGCCAGAGTTTTCAGGGTTTTGCAAAGATGCCCTCTCGCATGGGGATGCACGAGTTGTGTCCCTGTGCAGTAAGGGAAGAGTCAGACACTGAATTATTTAGCACATTTGAGGACAGGAATTGAGAATAAATAGATTGTTTTACTCTTTTCTAAAAACAATCCTTCTTTATCTAATTCAATAGAAAATATCTCAAAGAGTCTGACTCACTGTCAGTGTGTTATGGTTATCCCTCATGCTGTCCCTCATTCCTGATTTATTGCCCAAAGTTGTTTAACAAGCTTTAATTTTCACCTTCACACATTCACTGGTGGAAGTGCTTCGAGAAGAATACTTGTGTTTTTCTAGTTTGAAAAATATGTATTTTTGATTAAAGAAACAGGTACTTTCAGCAAAGCCTTACTCTTCAGGACATCAGTAAATCACATGGAACTTTTCCTGCCTTAGGTGCCTGAGCAGAGGCTGCTGCTCACAAAGGTTGCAGAAAAGATCAGCTCCTCATTGCAGACTGAAGTAAGATCAGAACACCATCGTCAATTTTTGCTATTGTAATATCTCTGCTGGTTTCTACTTTTAATCTTTGAATGTGTCCCCATTCCACAGGGGGTTTTGAATTATTATTAGTAGGAGTAGTAGCATTTTAACTGTTTTTCTGTTTTTGGTATTTTGATGTGAAATGTGCAGATGAGAATGTCCACTTTTGATGAGAATGTGGAGTTTAACACGCAACTGTTTTTTCAACCTTATTTCTAAAAGGTTTTTATTTACCCCAAGGTATTAATTTCACTTGTGCTGATTTTCATAAAATCAACATCTGATTGTCACAGAGTTGGGGTCTGTAAAAACTGACACTCCTGCTGCAGCAGAAAAAGACAACTTAGAGAACTCCAAAAAACGTATTATTTTTTTCATGCATTTAACAGATTACTTTTTCATCTGTATTTCGAGACCAGAAAGAGTTTAGAGTTTATAGCTAAGAGCTGCAAAGTTTCTATCCCTGTTATTGAGATGATGATGGCAAACTTTTGAAATAATTTGTCCTTTTAAAGGTGAAATAACTTAGTGGAGAGTGTGCAGTCCTTAAAACAAGCCTTTCCTTTAAAATTTCCATATCAAAGTCCTACTGATCCTGATGTAAACGTTCACTCAAAGTGAGCACCACTAGTGTAATAACTTTTTTTAATTAAAGCTTTCTTGCTGAAGAAATGGCAAAAAAACATCAAAATATTCCTGACAGAGGTTATGCCTTTCATCGTTGGGGTGTTTTTTTTATGTCCAAAATATTTATTAATCAGTATAAAACATTTGGTCATAAATCTCACCCAGAGATGGGACTCGGTTCAGGTTGTTGCTGTGACTCCAGAAGATAAAGTGGGAGAATATCTGCTTCAGGCTCCAATATTCTATAAAAACACTGTTTAAAAGGATGGTAACTCCTTAGCCATGGTTTTAAGGTAACAAGGCTACTTCATTCAAAGCAGTAGAATATTTATGGTAAAAGTAAGCTTTATAACAAAGAAAAAGTTCTGAAAATACATAGGTCACCTTTATTATAGATTGAGTAAACAACCAAGAATATAAATGATGAATTGTATCATGAAAAACAAAACCCCTCTCTGATTAAAATCTATTAATGTGTCACATAATTTTAAAGCTTATTTATAGATGTTTAAATATTTCTAAAGTTAAATATTTCAACAATAACACAATCCATCACTCAGTGCATGTAAATTGTTGGAGCTTCACAGAAGCAATTAGAGCAACGCTGATTTACAGCAGTTTAATGTCTTGTCCCCTAAATCTGTAACACAAAGATTTATTGTCTGATTTAATGTTTTTAAAAAGGCTGAAGTTTTTGCTTCAGGTGGAACATCCTCTGCCATATCCTACTGACAGACCAATTTTGCAGAATGCTTTATCAAAGTTATAATTTGAGTATCGTGGAGCAGCTATACTCTATAAAATGGAAATAATGCCCTCAGTATTTAAGGAACGCTTTCTTCACACTTAATCCAATACAACACCTGCTTTGATGTGTATGTAAACAGCAATTTTTAAAGAAACTTTCAAATATTTGAACTCCCTTTCTACTTCATTCTGCTTCCGAACAGCCAGTTTAGGCTGTGGTGGGTTCTTCAGTGTGAATACTGAGCTCACCTCACGCACAAAACTGGCTCTGTTTAAGGTCTGTGAGCAAGAAAATGTTTCTTATTGTGCATAAAACTAAGACATAAACATATCAAACTCATAGGTTCGGATTCCCCTTCTGTTTCCATTCTGTTAAATCTGTTGATTTTTGAGTGGGTAGAAAAGACAGATTTGGCTCAAAGTATGTTTAAAAAAACATATATCACCATGTCACATGAAAGGAAGACAGCTACTGGGATTCTGTACAGCTATTTCAAAGCCTAACTATTTCTCACCTTATTTTAATCATATATTTTCCCCCCAAAATTTGAAAATATTTTACCATTCTCCAGCATCCTCTTTTTATCATTCAACATGAAAAACCCATAAAAGTAACTAAGAATATTGATTATCTGGGAGAACAGCATAGTGCAAGTGACCATTATAAAAAGATCAAAATAAATTAAGTAAGGTGGCAACAGGGAGTAACTTTTGGGTTTTTTTTCCTTTGCATTTCGTAATGGAGGAAACTTTTGTGTTTTCTGTAACAGCAACTGCTAAATTATTTCGGGCAGGTATGTTAGAATGTCTCTTTAAAATTTAAGTGCTGTCTTGTGCTTTGATATGCTCTCAAAATTGATCACAGTAGTGCTATAAAAGAGTTCTTGAGCAACCTGGCTTGGTTTTTTTGCTGAGCATCAAGTCCTCCAGTGCTGCGCTGAGTGCAGGCATTCAACCACTGTGGTTGGTGTGGTTTGTGCTGAGACAACGCTACGAGATGGTAGCAGTGAGATACCCCTCCCTCAGAAGGAAAACCTTTCTTTAAAGTATGATTTGCATGTTTACACTTTTGCAATCTGTCTTTGAATTTCACACTGCAGAACTGCCAGAGAATTTTGGTGTCTGTTGCTTTTTGCATCCGTGTTAAGATAATGGTGCAAATTCACCCCGGTATCACTCCAGTCTTATCCTGATATAACCTGGTGCAGCTGGGGCAATGCTGTAGTGGATGGAACACATCTGATATGTGCTCTCCCCATCCCTGGGATATTTATTTTTGGGATAAATACTCAGGTTGTTTCACTATCACTTTATTGAAGCAGATACTGACTGAGATGCAAACTGAAAATTTCTGAGGATCTTCGTGAAGCCAAACTCATCTTACGTTCAGTAAGAAGTGCTCAATGAAAAAAAAAAAAAAAAAAAGAGATTCATGCTTTTTATCATCTGTGAATTAGCAGATTAGGTAAAATGATATGATATCTATGATGTGACATGACATGAACTGCTTGGAGTCCCATCTATCCAGATATTTATGTAGCTGTCCTCAGCTGGTTCCCTTGGTTCCCTCCAAGAAATGAGCATCTTAAAACTCATATGGAAAAGCGAGGAAATGCATCCTGATTTCAGACCCTGTCTTTTCTCCCTTATTTATCTCACCCTACTCCTATGAGGTCAGGGACATATCCAAAGGCATGGTCTTGCCTTTTATCAGTGCAACAGAAGTGTAAAGGTCATTTCTTATGAAGGAGGTCCAGATCTTTGCCCAGAGCAAGCAGCTTTAGTCTGTTGACTTGGGATAGAGCTGTCACATTTGACCTGGGGAAACTTGGGTTCCCCAGTTCATGAGGACTGGTAATATTTTTTTTTAAACAGTTAATTTCATTTTCATGCCAAATATAGCAGGAAAGAGCACAGATTTTATTTCAAATGTGGCTTATGTTGAATGAGTGGAGATCACTAAGTTCATTTTACTGAGGAACAAAAATGTGTGAAGCAAGACCCTAAATGGTCAAGATTGATGCTTTATTTATTAAGATAAGCCCTAAAACAAGGTTATCCACTAACTAGTCATGCTTTTTATTCATATTTTTCTTTGTGGTCTAACATTTGTGATAGCTTCATCAAAATACAGTTTTTGGAATATGCATCTTGGTTGTCATTGTTTCACTGACATAAAGAACAAGCATGTTAGAATTTTATGAGCAAAATATGAACTCATATGGTGTCCCTAATACATATGAAATTTACCAGAAATGAGGAGAGCCAGATTCATGTTAAATGAAATACTATTAGTGGGTCTTACAGCAGGAGCAGTGAGGAATACCTTGTAATTATGGTGTACACATCCGAGTGCAGCAGACTTTGTTCTGGGGCTTAAGTAGGTAATTAGCATTTTGGTTATGGAGTTGTGAGTGATCTTAAATTGTGCTGGTCTCTGAAAACTGTTCTCTTATTGCTGGGTTGGATATGGTTACTTCTGGAACAAGTCTCTTGGAATTCCCCACTGGGCAGGAGTAGCTCTGCCACTGGCAGGGTGGAGGAGGCAATGGGAGACCAGCCAGGGGTGGGGAAGGGGGCAAGGACAGAAAAGCTCTTGGGACGCTACTGCAGGCGCAGAGCGCATGTAAACCCAGCACTTACACCTTCTATTGTCTAAGCATGGGGATTTCTGAGACCGGATGAGAACAAGGAAAGCCTTTAGAGAGGGGAAAGTGTGAGAGGTTAGGAAATAACTGCAAAGTGGAGTTGCTACACTCGGCAAGCTCCCCACAGCCGTGCCTGCGCCGGAGCAGCGCTGCAGCGGCGTCGATCGCTGCACGAGCGTTGATTAACAGCAGAACTGTGCTTAATGCAACACAGGTTAATGCAGAGCCTTTCTTTAGGAGCGCCTCAACAAGGCTGCCTGAGAAAGAGTGGGAGAAAAGGAGAGACCAATTCACAAAGCTCATTTAAACTGAGCGAGAAGCTTTGGAAAACAAGAATGTCTTCGTGCCTTTAACCATATTTACAGACCTGGCTGCTTTAATGGCATTCAGCAATAAATTCCATCGCCTTCGGGAGCAATTGATAAAGGTTCTGGTAACCGCCTGCTCCAATCTACTTTGGGGAATGTTAATAAACCAGTACCCAAGGACTCCTAGGTGTATGCCGTGGAATAGAGGGAGCTAAATGTCAGCTAATTAAGCAGAGCTGAGACCATGAAAGATCTTGTGAGTTAAAAGTTAAATATTAATATCGGTTTCAAACTTTATGAAAGCTGGCTTAGTGGCAGGGAAGCAGAAGGGATATATATCCAGCATGTTCATGACATTTTCTATTTCTAGTTAACCTCACAGCCACATTGAAAACTAGCTGAAGTTTTCTTAAAGCAAATTCTAGAAGAGCAGCCAATAAGGAATTACAACAACCCTTGAGGTGACACAGACATTAATGAAGGAAGAAAGAAAAAAGATTTCAATATGGCACTGTTTCTTAAATGGCAGGAAAAAAAAACCAAAGAAAAAAAAATCTTCCTTGTCATATTAAATGTGACATGAGCAAAAGGTGAGAGTTCAGAAAGCCTTGGTGCTTGGCAGGGTTGTATTTATCTGGCTGCACATGTTGGTCAGTTCTGCAAGTTCCTGATGCCAGGGCCAAGCTCCAGCCAGCACCAGCCTTGCAAAAGCACAGGAGCAGTGCCTGGCTGCCACAGTTATCAGGACCAAACACACCAAATACAAGATCAGCACCAGTCATTTGCTGTTGGTGGGGACCGAGGGTTGGGATGTCATTTTCAGCACGACACACACAGAGTGGGAAAGTGCAAAATGTGTCACACAGCTCACCTTGCCCAGGCTACCTTGAGCTGATCTGTTTTGTGTTTGAGTTTCATTATGGCTGTTGCTCATTAGGAGCTGCTTTGGAGGGGTGGCTCTCAGCCCTGGTCAGGATTGGGATCCCCTGTGCTCAGCCTTGCACGAGCAGCAGAGTTAATTCACCCAGTGCTCCTCACACAGCCCATGCAGGATCACTGCTCTTCATTAACACAGGTTGAGAATGGGCAGACATTAAACAGCTTTGCC
The DNA here is from genome assembly GCA_013400585.1 of Chloropsis cyanopogon. Lineage (NCBI taxonomy): Eukaryota > Metazoa > Chordata > Aves > Passeriformes > Irenidae > Chloropsis > Chloropsis cyanopogon. The sequence continues at coordinate 371,566 of WEZZ01022063.1, read as the reverse complement.
TTGCCATGGCCAAGACTTAACCACATGGCCATCTCTTCTGGCCTCCACAGGGATGGTAAATTCCTAGAAAGTATTCCTTGGGGACAAAAAAAGGTTGATTAAAACCTATTTTCTGATACCAAATGAGGTGGAGCCTTGTCTCAACTTCTTTCCGCATGTAACCAATATCATGATGACTTAATATTCACATTTTCACTGCATTTAGCTGAGTTAGGGGTTTTCTGAGCTGTGCTCAGCTATGTTGGCCAGAAGCAGGACAGTGTGGTTGTGCACCCAGCCCACTGCTCTGCCCATTGCAGCACACAAAGTGTGGTCCAAAATATGGTCCATTTCATCCAGCTAGATACTCCTGACTCTTCCAGAAGAAGAAGAATAAGCATCAGGGTCATTCCTAATCTGTGAAATTGATGATTGATGAATGCAAGGAGAGCACCCCAGCACCTTGCATGAGCCTCTGGGTGCCTTGGCTAAAGGTAGGGAGGAGCTGGAGATGTGTGGCTTTGCTTATACTTTGCTTATATATATGAATATACTTCATGTGTGTCTTTCCCTCCAAGTTCCCCCATGGCCAGTGAATTTCAGAATATACAACTGAACTATCTAGGTTTGGAAGGTTTTATGGTTTCAGATCCTTCCTCCCTTCCTCCCTTCCTTTCCCTTGCACCTAATCCCAGTGCAGGCAGTGGTTCCAGCCCCCAGCCTGTGGTGCTGCCTTTCCTAAAGAAGTTTCCCATGCATAATTAAACTCCAGCACTCACCTACCTGGAATGGGCTTTGACTCTGTGTTTCCCAGAGCCTTCCTGGCCATGTCTTACCCACTTGGAAGCAGAGGGATTTGTGGTCACCTGGTGATGGCACAGCCTGGGAGGGTGATAATGATTCCTGAATCCCAGGGATTGTGGGAACATGTGAGGTTGGTTTTCTCAGGGTAATTTTGCTTAGACTTTCAAAAGGTTAACTTTACATGACCAGGTAAGATCATAAAAGGAATTTCAAGATGCTTGGTGTTTTCTGAGGCTGAGTCATGTTTCATATGGCCTTTGGCTGTGCTTCTCCTCAGGGCAGCCTGAACACACCAGAGCACTTTACCAGGGGCAGCAGCTATCTTTCAAGCTTGAGACTAGTGGTGGTGCTGAGCCAGGACACTTCAAAGCAACACATGGAAGGATGACAGCCAAGGTCATTCGGGGCTGAGCCACACTTGTGTTGGGGACACTTGAGGGCAGTGAGAACATGTGGAAAGAGGTGAGCTAGGGCAGGTTGTGGTTGTGAGGCTTTCTGGTGTGATAGCATAGCATGGTGCACAGGGAATTTCCTGTTTTCATATTGCCTCATCTTCCCAAAAGGAGTGATCCTCATATTTTCACCATGTTTATTCTTCTCTTGTACAGTCAATCCTTAAGTTCTCAAGAAAGCCTCCTGTCTGCTGTGTCCCAGATTCAAAAGAGGGATGAATGTCTATCTATCTGCCTGCAGCCCTTTCCCACACAGAACCTCTAAGGAATAGGAAAGTGAGATACCTAGAAAGGAATAGATATCTTCTCTCCATTATAAGATGAGTCTTTTTAGGTTAAGACTGCTTCTTCTCAGTGGGGATTTTTTCACCCTTGTTCATTCTGACCAGAAGTGCTGCATTGTGGAGGGTTTATAAACTGCTGGAGGAGAGCCTTGGAGTACTCACATATGGAATAACAGAGAGCTGCTCTCTCCTTAGTGGACACCAGATGGGATGCAGTGTAGGCAGGAGCAGTCACTCGCCTCTGACTGACTTTGCAAAGTCTCCATCATGGGAGATGTTCCTCCATCCTCCTGTCCAATCTTCTTATTTGATTCCACCTGTTTTCCTGCTCCAAATAGTATAGACAGAGCTCATGATTCTTACTACATATTGGTACAAAACTTAATGTCATGGGCTGTCTAATTTCAGGGGGCTCCTGAAACAATATAGTGATGCAAATAACAAAGATTATCACAACCTCTGGCTGTTTCTCTTTGGGAAGGGTCTTCCATCTCTCCTGAAAAGCCTGTAAACAATCCTGGATATGTCTAGGAACCCCTGCCCTCATGAAACTGAATGAGCAGCTCCTTGATTCATTTGAAGATGATGATAAAAAGACAAAACACAAATAGCTGAGGTCAGCCATCCGATCTTTCACCTTTCTGTGCAGATGAAAACACAGATTCTTAACCTTTGAGCCCTTCAAACGATTTCCTGATGCGCTTCAGCAATGGCAACAAGACTTAAGCTGCCACAGTTCAAGGGAAGATTGCTTGAAAGCCTCTTTTATACTTCACAGCTTTGGGGTTTAGTTCTATGTGACAACAGTTTTTAATAAAATATTAGTTTACCTTGACTGGAAGCTGATTTGTCATGGCTGCATTCAGGAAGGAGGGTAGGTTCCACTTCCTTACCAGGGGTCTCAGCACTAAGTTGGTGTCTGCATGTCTCCATCCACCTGCCCCATGGAGATCAAGCCCTTGTCTTGATTGTGCAAGGAATTAGGAAGGGTGACTTCTAAGCACTTGAAACACACAGGGAGAATTATCACAGGATTGTAGAATGGATTGGGTTGGAAGGGACCTTAAAGATCATCCAGTTCCCACCCTCTGCCATGGGCAGGGACACCTTCCCCCAGACCAGGCTGCTCAGAGCCACATCCAAGCTGGATTGTTGTCCAGACACTTCCAGGTGCCACAAGCTGTAAGGAAGGAGTGATTGTATGACCTGTCCTTCTGGTCATTTATTTATAGGGTGACTCAAGGAAGAAAAGCATCTAGCTGAAGTTGTGGTACCTTGGTATGGCCAGAGCTGTGCATACAGAATGTGGGCTGGAGCCACCAGGGGTGTTCTGAGATTCTCTTCAATCTCCACTAGGAGTTGCCATTTACAGCAATGCTTTCAGGTTTTTAGACTGTGTATAAGCCACAGGTTTGTATGGGAGGTCCTGACTGGATAATGTTTATGGGAACACCTCCAGAAGGTATCCAGAACACCTTTCAGGCAGTATGTACTCGTTTCCAGTTCCACAGACACTGGGAGGAGTTTAGGCATGCATTGTGACATAGCACTTGCCTAAAAGTTTTAAGTGCTTCATTCTCTTCTTGATGAGACTTATTTAATACCAGGAAAATTGCAGGGATTGGACTGAACTTATTCCTGATGTTCCCAAAGGAGAAATGAACCCAACATCTTGACATGATTACAGGGAAGAGGTTTTCTCATTGACTAATTGTCCAAATAATATTTCTGTCTACAACTGTTTCTTCCACAAGAGTGTTACTCTTTGCCATGCTTTAAATTTTGCTTCCATAAATCTGGATAGCAGAAATGAATGAACTTCAGTGGGACACAGAGAGTCCATTTAAAACACATCTCAAAAAATCTAAGCTTTTCTATTTCAAAGGACTTTTTCATTGTTCTCTACTACCTGAAGGCAGTTCTAAGAGGTGCTTCAGACAGAATGTAGGAATTGTCTTAGACTTTTTAGGAATGGGTGATTCTTGGAAAAGCTGGGTTGTAAGAAACACATAAAGAGCTGAGATCTCCATATAAAAATTCATTAACAAATCAAGGCAACTCGTGTAATATTTTGAGGTTTTCTTGCACAAGTTAAGAACAAATCAGCAGATTTTTTTCACTGCATGGACATTGTCCATACCAACAGGAACATCTTTCTATTTGTCTGCAAGTTCCCAGACATAGGAACAGTCTTTTCATCACCAGGTACCATCTCTAGCAGCTCTTGTTCAGGATCACATCTTGGGTCATGAATTAATTATACCTAGAATACACAGGTTATCTTTTCTCTTTTTGTTGTGTTTTCCATCTTCTTCCTCCTATAGACGGGAGCAATCTGAAAAAAACCCCTAGTTTTGTGAAGGAAAACACAAAGCTCTGCTGCAGGATAGCATGGCTCCAAGCTTCCTGATGGACACAATCCTTCAGAAATCAATAAGAATGGGATTTTTCAACTTTAGTTCTGCTTTTTTGTGCCTCTGAGACCTGGAATCACAACACCCATCTCAACAGCCAGCTCTTCTGCTTCTTCTGTAGCAAACCCAGGACCACTCAGATAGAAGAAGCTTGTCCACAGAGACATTTGTAGCTTCAGAAGACGTGGATCCTCGGATCACAAAGAAAAGCAGTGAATTGAATGGTGTCAGATAGGCGTGTCTGACAATGGAAGCACCAACCTTTTGACATTGCACAGCCCATTTGGTACTCCAAGGTTTACACACGTCCAAAGGGCTCAAGTTTGGTCCCTACCTTCTCTACAAATGAAGACTCTGTGCCACTGTCCCTTCCGAATCAGTTGCGTCCTTCTGAGTGCTTGTGTCTTCTCCAGGGCAGGCTCCAAAATCCCAGGGAGAAGCAAAAAGGGAAACCCTGGGGAGAAGCCAGGCTGTGGAATAGAAGAGGAAGGCTGAGGCAGAGTCAGGAAAGCTGAATAAAACCTAAGGAGTGAGAAAACAGGAGAATAAAGAGGAGAGAGAGAAAAGGTCTAGTGCAGATCAGGAGTTAGTGTAGGACTGCACAAGGCACAAGGGGTGCCAGGAACTGGAAGGAGAAAAACCCAAACCAGTTGAGCACAGGAGCAGAGAGATTTACATGTACCAGGCAAAATTAAGTACTGTTGTTAATGGTTTTTTTTAAGAATTACCTTTTAGATTAATTTTTAATAAGAACAACTGAACAAACTAGCAAATTTGTTCAGAACTAAGAAGGTGTTGAGAGTCCTTCCAACCCAAACAACCATAACAGTAGTGCCAGTGGTACTGTAATCACTGCTGTGGGATGCAGGAAACACTGGGCTGCACTTCTTTTCCCCTCAAAGGTGAGAAAAGTTATTTACAAAATCAAACCGAAAGCAATACCCCTGAAGGAAATTAAATAAAAGCTAAGTTTAAACCAACTTACAAGGTAGAGAAGAGGAAAAACTCAGTTTCTTGAAAAAGGTAAGGCTAAAATGCAAACTCCAGCAGGGGTACCAGATGTCTGTTTTGCAACAGCCTGTGATGGAGCTGGTGGTGAATGTGCAGACCTGTGCAGCAATGCCTTGGCAGTGTTTTGTGCTGTGTCAACATGCTGCAACATTCAGACCTCTCCCCAAAGGTGATGTGCTCCAAAACGGAGAGACGTCTGGAGAGACTCCAGCTGGCCCCAAAATAGCCTGGCTGAAGAAATGGATGAATTTTTGGCTCCTTCCCTCTGTGGGAGAAAGCTGAGCACACAGGTGTGTGTAAAGCCTTCTTGCTGCCCATGCCCAACCGTCCTCCCACTGTTTTATATATTGGAAATACATTTAGGAGGCATCCCAAGTATGGTCCAGGAAAAGATGGCTTTTATGCTGACCCATTTTCCCAACACACTTCCCAAGAGCCCCAAGTATCAAGGGGCGGCTCCAGGCATCCCCAGCATGGCATCCTACATGATGGGAGGATCTTTAGCGCTGGGGATTAGAGCTCCTTCCTTTCTTAAGGCTTGTACCAGCATTTCTGAGGAGATAAGGAAGCCCTGAGTCCTGACAGGAGTGGGACAGGAAGGGCAGGTGGAAGGTGGGAGATGGGAGGAGAGCGAGCTCTGGAGGGAGCCAGGAGCTTTGTGGGGACACAGGTGACAATTTGCTTCTCCCTTGGGGTCCATCTGGTTTGTCACATGCGGCCCAACCTCCACCTTTGAGGCTGGGGAGAGGAAGGCCTTTACCCTCCTCTTCATTCGAAGACCACCCTGCTAGAACTGATGGTGCTGCCTGAAGAACAGCAAATTTTCCTGTAAAACTTTCCCAATTTTCTGAGTACCATGGATTGCTTTACAGCCCCCACCCGGCCTGCTGGGTCCCCCCCTCTGGAGGGGTCTCCCCTCTCCTCCCAGTGACTCCCAGCACAGCAGTTTCCCAGAGTCTTTGAAGTGATGGCTGCGAGAAACCCACTGTCAGTCACACACTGTGTGTGAGCACTGCAGGTCTCGAGGCCTCGTACTTATTCATTCTTGCCACAGCTCCAAGTCTTCATTTTCTTGCCCCGGGAAATGCGCTTAATTATTTATTTGTATTGGGCCTGGGCTTGTAATACTTGGGTGCACACTACAAAGCGGCCTGCGAAGAACTATTGCTGGCTGCCAGGGCCCATCAGGCCCTGCTCACCCCAGGCCCCTGACAGGATAACTATCCCCATCGACTGCACATTAAGACACACATTAAGAAAAAAGAAAGGTGAGGTGCTCCGTGCTTGTAGCACTGTTGAAAGTAATGGAGCTGACATGCCTGGAAAAGTTAGTGCCTTCAGCAGAGATATCCTCTGGGACCTGGCTGGGGCTGGGGCAGGAGAATGAGGCTGGCTTTGTTGTGGGCTCTGCTGTCCTCAACAGCCTCATTGGCACCTGGCCAGGACATGTCCAAGTGTCACAGTGCCACCGCCATCGTCTGGTGGGCATGGCAGTGTCCTGGTGCTGGGGGTAGGAGATGCTACTGGCACTGAGACAGGATAAAAGTTAGTTAAAACTGCTGCTTTTGGAATGCCATTTAATGCTATTGTCCTTTTAGCTGTAGGAGTTCATCTTGGCAAGCCTGAATCTTCAGGGTCCCTGCTCTGGGTCAGCACTCTGGCTGGTGTCTGCCTTTACCAATATCTGCAAAAATGTCCCCTCCTGTGACCATGGGGTACCTGAGAGTTTGTCAGATGACTTCTCTCATGGCGTGCTCCTGGTGGCATCACCATGAAGCCAGGTCCTGTCAGGAGCAGGTCAGATCTGCACCCCAGCTGGTTGGGACCCACAGAGCAGGATGGGAAGCACCAGCGATGGTCAGGGACTGAGTCACACCTGAGAGGAGCCTGTATTCGAGCTGTGATTTGGAGTAAGACAAAAAGCACAGGTTGCCCCAGGTGTACCACATGTTGGGGTGGGTGTCCCTCACTCTGGAGCTGCTCTCTGTTGGTTTACCTTGGAAGATGGATGCAATTGCATGTCTGCATGCAAAGCCCTCAGTACTGGCAGAGAATCACACCCACAAACATTGAATTATTCATGTAAAAGCTTCGTGTCAAGGGAGGTGGTACACGGGCTCTCTCTCCACACAGCATGGCCAGGACTGGATTGCCATTGCCATGATCCAAGTGGTGGGGACACCCAACTGGCCCCTCACACATTCACCTGCCCAAAGGAGACCCCAGCCCTGCTCTGCCCATGCCACACTCGTCACTGGGCTCCCCCCATGCTCACCCTCCCCACTGCTGCTCCTGCCAACTGGATTCCTGCACCACAGGGATCACAGGAGGAACCTCAGGAGATGTCTACTGTTTATCCTAACTTTGAAAGTGGTATTTTGTGTATTCTTAAAGTATAGGAGAAGCTGCTCCTTTCTTCTATCCCCCTGCAGCTCCCTTGCCAGGGCACGTGTGTTTTGCAACTCTCTGCTCAAGTAGCAGTGCAGGATATCAGCAGTGCTGGACCACACCAACGTTTGCTCTACCATGAAGTGGAGCTGGGTTCAAGCAGCAGGATTTCTTAATTCTTTAGCAAGTATCTAAAAAACAGTTGGATGGCACTGGAATTATGGCATAGGTCTGGGAGTCCAAGAAGCTCTTTGCACTGCCTGGCTCTGACACTAACTTCTTACATGGCCTCAGGCATGTCACTTTGCTGATTCCTACCTTGATCTCCCCATCTGGCAAGTGGAGATAATTCCGTCCTGCCCCGTACGGCTGTTGGGAAGATAAGTTCGTCATCATTTTCCGAGGAACTGCGATGCTACGGGAGATGGATAATGAGACAGACAGAAAGATAGCTAGATAAATCAATCTCTTCTCATTCAAGTGAAAGCAGGCACTGCAGGTGCAGCGTTTGAGATTAATCATCAGAAAAATTAGTTCCCTCAGTATCTTTTCAGGAGGAAGAAACAGCCGTAGGGCCCAGTCCTGAGGAGAGTTATGCACATGAGTAACCTTAACTTGAATTCAAAGGCAGTGCACAAGTAAAACTACTCATGTGAGCCACTGCAGGCTTCACTTGCAATTTCTGAAAATACCTAAATAAATGATGTGTCCCAACTGACACATGTCCCTAAGTCACTGGCATGCTTTTAAATATTTCCCTCAGACATTTATTTCTGCCCTTTATTAGCCAGTTTCTTTATTAGCAGCTGGCTTCCTGAGAAGCAGTGGGTTACAGCTTTCTCTGCTAATACAGTGAAACAAAAATAACCACAAATATGTTGCTCCTGGGCCCTACACGTTGTGATTTTATACATGCTACCGTGTTATTAATTCAAACTAACCTGTTATTCTTTCAATAGCATATATCTTTGCCCTATTTGAAACCCTGTAAAATATATCTATGTTCCTTTTTTTTGTTGTTTGTCATGTCAGAAAAGGAGAACTCTAAAGGCAGCAAAGTGTTATCTGAACTTCTCTACCACTATGTGCCATAGGAATCACTTTTTTTCTTCTCCAGACCAGAACATGAAGCCCTTTAACAGACCAGCCTGGAGTCAGAAATTGAATAGGGTTATATATTCAGTTGCCATAGCTGCCATATGGTGCCAACATTGAATGAAATAAAATAAGAGTCCAGGAGGACTGGGAATCAATACTGGGGCAGCCTGCACAACAACGCTCACTCTGGGAAAAAGAGCCCAGCCCAGACAGAAGATGGCAAAAAACCCAACCCCAAATGGCCAAAAATCTGCTGCAGAGGCAGAGGTGAAGTGTCCCTGAAGGGGAAGGCGAAGCAGAGCCGTGTGAGGATGTGACTGGGTGGGAAAGCCAACCGGGGCCGTGCGGGCAGCGGAGAGGGGAAAACCATCGGAGCGTGGAGTGGGAGCAGTCGGAACAATTGTCAGGACACGAGGAAACGCGCTCAGCCCGGCTCAGCCGCGCCTGTCCCGGCTGGACAATCAACCATCCAGGGTCTGCTGGCATCAAAGGCAGCTCACAGGAACCGGGGGAGAAGGCTCGGCCAGAGAAGGAGCGAGGAACTGAACCCAATGGATGTAAACAAATAGGACAGGACTGTAAGGCACCGAATGTGGGCTCAGGGCTGGGGGGAAGATGCTGCGAACCTTCTGGGTTTCCGTGCGTGCTGTGAAAAGGGTGGCTGGGAATGCGGTATTTTACAGATGTGAGAACAAAAGGTTTTAGGTGGTAAGAGTAGATGATGGGGGGAAGGGGGAGGAGGGGGAAAAAAAGAAAGAAAGGAAAAATGAGAGGAAAAAAGAGGAAAAAAAAAAAAAGGAGAGAAAAAGAAAGGAGGGAAAAAGTCCCCCACCGCAAACTCTGTCTAAAATTTCTTATAGTTCAGCATTCACAAGGAGTTACAAGATGCTCGCTAGGCTGAGCACATTTCAGAGCATCCTCATATCAATATTTCTTCCACTTTTAGTTAACAGAGCCCTCCCATTCTAATTAAAATAGCTTCATGAGGACTGAGAGTTGATTCCAGAAACTCAAGCTATCAACATTGGCAGGTTTATATATATCGAAAAAAAAAAAAAAAAAAAATTAAGCTACCAGGAAACCAGCACCCAGGAGTGCCAATATTATCAGGAAAATTGGAAGGGCTTTGAAATCGCTCCCAAGTGTCTTGAGGAACTTTGAGCCGCATCTGCTGCTTGCAGAAAGCAGGTCTGAGGGAGTAAAAGGCTGCAGAGATTTACCCCTGCACAGAATCTGGCCCTTGTTTCAGCTGTATTCAGGTGAAATGCATGAAATGTGCCAAAACATTGGCCATGGATCAGTTGCAACCTTGAAGCTGCAGCTGCTGGAAAACAATTTTTTAAAAATGGATGCTGAAGCTAACAAAAGGAGCAGCATCCTCTGGTCTTTCTGGAAGTGGATTTGATTCCAGAAAGAAGGCAAAGGACAAGAAAAAAACTGCCTGGATGTAAATGTTTAAGCAGGTATTTTTATATACCAATGAGGGAGAAATCTGGTGGACCTAAATGGTTGGTATGCACTGAGCATACTGTATTTAACAAAAGTCTGCAGAGGAGAAGGAGGAGGAGGAGGAGGAGGGAAAAGAGGAGGAGGAGGAATACTGTACAGCCACCAGCACGAGGGGAAGCAGGGGGACTCCTGCAAGAAACCATAATTAAGCTGCAAGAGACTCCTGCTCCTCTCAAAATGAAGAACAGAGAGAACAAGAAGCGGCCAATGTGGCTTCATAAGGGACTGTGCAAAGATCTGAGGCTTTAATTTTTTTAATTAAAAAAAAAGGGGGAAAAAAAAAGAAAAAATCTGTAGTCAAAATTAGAAAGCAAGAGGGGGCAGGGGAAGGAATCAAACAAGCATACTCAAATTCAGTTAGGGATTATAGGGGAAATAATAAGGAAAAGGGGGAGAAAAGAATTTAAAGCTAATCAAAGAACTTTAAAAAGGTGTTAAAATGTATATCAAAAAGAAAAGACATTCTAAAGAGACAGCAGGCCCATTAACTAATTAGAAGGGGATTAAATTAAGGGTGAATCAAAAAATGGCTGGACTGATGAACTTTTAAAAAACAAATTATTCTTAATAAGAATAAAATTAATTGACACAATTTTTGTAGGAAGGTCAGAAAACTTAGTAAAATAAATAAGCAAGCAAGGGTAAAAACGGTGGGAAAATGTATAGCAAATTACCTGCTCAATTTTTTCCTGCTTTTTGGTCATGGGCTGTCTGGAAGGGTATTACAGCTTTCTGAGATGTCAGTTATTAAGTAGCCTTGCATGGTGTTTTATGAAAATTATTTGTGAGGTGCATGTTGATGCCAAGTTGTTCACTACGAGCATTTGCTCCTCCAACCTGGGGCCAAGTGGGTTCACCTGAGTGGATGGAGAGGTCAGAGTCTGGGTTTGCCTTCTCTGAGCCAGGAGGTGGAAGCCTCCCCATCAGGAACCAGCTTTCCATCAGCCAGCCTTCTCCAGCATCACACCAACATCTTTTTTTATTTCCCTCAAATATTCTTAAATGTTACTTAAAACTGACTTTTCTGAAGCGATCCTACAACAAACCTGTTTAAATATCTACGGGATCTGAAATGGAATTTCTTAAGGACAAGCAGAATGAAAAAGGCAATTCAGTCTGATTCTACAAAATGTGGCCATAATTATAAACTACCTAACCTGGATTTCTTCACCACTAAGGGAATTAACAAATTTCCTAAAGCACTGCCACTTTATTTGCTTTTCTTAATGAAAAGCTGAAGAGCTGTAGGAAAATTAGGAGGAAAATGTTGTGATGCCAGAAGAAAGATGGTCCTGTTTTCCTAGAAAAGATAACAGTTCTACTGTACTAATTCAAGTAAAGGAACAAACATTATAAAACAAACATCAGTTTGAGCTTGTCTATGAAGGAAATTTGGCCAAAATAAGCCACTCTGTCACCACCCACCACCCTGCATCCCTGAAAAAAAGAAAAAAAGAGTCAGACTGTGAAATAGCTAGTCTGGAGCACCTCACTGTGTGCTCAATATCCCCAAATAATGAGACTTTGTTTCCAAATAATCCACATCTTTTCTGAGTGGAGTTTTCCAGAAAGAAATGCTTTTTTACTTTAGATCAGATTATCCAAATAATGTACTTTGGATGTTGGGAGTGATTTTATTACACTGTAGATATTCCAGATATTTTTCTCCGGGTGGATAAATCCTTGCAGACAGATCTGAAGATGTTGGGAGCTAAAGTGCATCTTTCCATTGACTTTGGTGGTTTTGGGAACTTAGAGGTTAACAGAGAAAGGAAACAGCATGGATTCACATAAAGCAAATTTTGACCACCAGACCCTTAGTTCCTTTTTATAGAAATAGAAAATTTGTGAATTCAGGTCTGATGCTCAAAATATGTGGGATTATTCATGTGAGCACAGTTCAGGAGTGCTCAGTTGGGTCCTTGGATTTTAATAAAACAGTCACTGCTGTCACCCAGCATCTCACTCCGAACATTAATGCAGATTGACGTGGCTCCGAACGTCTCTCAGCAGAAAGAACAGGGAATGGACACGAGCTGATCTGGGGCAGCCTCTGGTGGCACCTCAACAGGGCAGAACCCCAACACAGGCCCTGACCACGCAGGTGAGGATGTGTGGTTGCACTTGGCAGCCTATGATGGGTTTGCCTCACCAGTGACATTCGCTGTGTCCTTTGTCCCATGTCACCCGTCCCTCCCTCACCTCACCCTACTGCAGAAACCCACTGCACATCAAATATGAAGGGTGCTCTCCCTGTTACCAAACTCATGTGTTCCAACAGGTGCTTCATCCCATACCTGAGCACTGTTGGCTCCTGAAGGTTATAGGCACATGCTGAGAAGATTCTCTGAATGGGGAGCTTGTTTAGCAACTCTTTCACTGATCCAAAGGAAGGAATGAATGTTTTGTGGATGTAATATGCAAACTGAACTAAGCTGGGTGGATTGGAAAATCCCAAATATGAAAGCGAAAATATTGTAGAGGAATCTGTAAAGGCAGGAAAAATGAGTGGAGAATAAAATGAGATTCAACATAGAAAATAGAAGTTACGACATTTGTGGAAAAATAATCGAAACCCCAGATATTCAATCAGAGATAAAAACCCGAGGAGCCGTAATGCTGCGAGAGATCTCGAGATGATAGTGTGGAGTAAATTAGACATGAGTTTGCCTTGAGATATGGCAGCAAAAAAAGGCCAATTTGATTTGGGGCTGAAGACATCACAGCACAAGGAGGTAATAGTCCGTCTGCATATGGCTCTGGTGCGGTAGTGCCTGCAGTATTTAATTATGGGCACCATATTACCTGAAAGATAGTGACAGATTGAAAATTATTCAGAGGAGAGCAATAAAAATAGTTCAGAGGCTGGCAGGATTGAGTTACGAAATGGCAGAATAATACAGACGCAGAGCTCACGCCAGAAGGTGCTTATCCCCACAAGCTGGAGTGTGTGATGGCAAAGCTGGGTCTGTCTTTCACCATTTCTTCCTTGTTTCAACACCGAACTGGGCAATGTTCATGGCCCACAGCATCAGCATCTGGTGAAGGAGTGGGCATGCAGCAAAGTGGCTGCAGCAATTTGTGGCTGCCAGACCCACTTGAGGTGTGCATGGAGAGACAGGAAGAGAAGAGAGAAGAAAGAAGAAAAAAAAACCAAATATTTGAGCTGAGGTTATGTCCCTTTCTCCTCTGAAGCTCCAGTTCTGGGGTGCTAAATCAGGTGTCAGTTAATACCCCAGGGAAGGGAGGTTGAAACCCAGGTGGACAAAAACACCTTGAGTGCAGCACCTGCTCCACCTCCAGCCCGGGGAAGGAGGGAGGCAGAAGAGGCACAGGCTGGGCACAGCCAAACCTTTCCCTGTGTGTCTGATCCCTGAGAGCACCATGGAGAGATGGGTGGAGGCTCCTGGGTGACAACAAATCAAAGAGAAGGATGGAAATGAGAATAAGAATGGGAGAGGCACCATGCAAACAGCAGGATAGAGGGATGCTCAGGGGAGGAAAGGCTGAGGATAGAGGGATGGAAAAAGACAACCTTTGCAGTTCTAGTACCAACACAACTGAAGATCTGGAAATTGGTGGTTTTGTGCCTGTTTGAATTTTCCTGCTTCTTTTTTCTTTTTCTTCTTATTTTTTTTTCCCAGCAGTATATGCAAGTGTACATGTCAAGGTGGGAGAAAGTGGAGAAAGGCTGCTTCCCAGAAGGTGGAAAGCAGGAACAGAAGCCAGCCCAGGGAGCCCAGGTAAGTGGAAGAGTCTTTGGGAGTTGATACAAAGGTTTGCAGAGAGTGAGAGGAGCCTATTTTAACTATTTTTCTATTAAAAAAAAAAATGGGGGGAGAAATACTACGTAAGAAAGGGTCATGATAAGAGCTCTTTTTTGCAGTGAGAGAACATTTGTTACAGAAATTTTGCAAATATTGGCAACATTGGGGACCGAGAAGACAAAGTGATGGCGTGCAGTTCTGAACAGGGATTTTCTGCTGCTGGGGCAAACAGGGATGTTCCATTCTAAAATCTTTCTAATATCCTAAACCATCCTTTGATGAACCTCATCAACAGAAATGGTGAAACACACAATTTAAAGGTTGCAGCAGTGGGGAAATATCCTGTAAACAGACACAAGCTCCCCTGTGCTGGTGAGGGGCCTGACAGTGTTGAGTGCCTTGAGGTGGCCTGGCTGTGAGGTGGTAACACCTCACTTAAACAGTGTTTTAAAGGTGTTTAAACACAGGTATTTTTTCCAATAGCACCTATGGGTGTTTGTTTCAGTTCTTGCAGATCTGTGTTCTTTTTTACTGTGCAAGAGAAGTGTTTGGTTTCATACCCAAGATACAGTCAGGGTCTGTTTGGCACACAGAGCCTGGAAAGCAGCTTTTCCATCACATACAGTTTTATTTCATGTCTGAAAGTATCATGACATCAGTGCTTGAGCACAGATTCATGCTGTGTCTTTAAAGTTTCCCTGGATTTGGGGCATGTAGATGTTGCTTTAAAAGCACTGTCATTTCCCATGTTTGAAAGTGACTCTCTTCTGAATAGTATTTCACTGGGGATTTTCTTTGAGAAGAGAACAGAGCTGGATGAAAAGAGTACAGATTTACACACTTCTTCTAAAGTTGAGCTACTGTGCAAATGTGCTCCATTCACATCACCCACCTTTTTTTTCCATCTCATAAATTTAAAACACATTTAAAATTTGTACAGGTTTCCAGCAGCTCTGATAAAGACAAAGGCATTTGTCCCTGTAACAGGAAAACTGGTGACANAGATTCATGCTGTGTCTTTAAAGTTTCCCTGGATTTGGGGCATGTAGATGTTGCTTTAAAAGCACTGTCATTTCCCATGTTTGAAAGTGACTCTCTTCTGAATAGTATTTCACTGGGGATTTTCTTTGAGAAGAGAACAGAGCTGGATGAAAAGAGTACAGATTTACACACTTCTTCTCAAGTTGAGCTACTGTGCAAATGTGCTCCATTCACATCACCCACCTTTTTTTTCCATCTCATAAATTTAAAACACATTTAAAATTTGTACAGGTTTCCAGCAGCTCTGATAAAGACAAAGGCATTTGTCCCTGCAACAGGAAAACTGGTGACAATACAGAGCAAGAGGCTGAGCCTGCACTGATGGAGCTGCAGCCAGCAGCTGCATCTCCCAAAAGGAGCCCCACCAAACCTGGTCCCTGGCTAAGGACAGCTTTTTCTTGACTTTCTGTGTCTTGCCCAGTTTAATATAAAATATAGGTTCAGTGGAAGGACCAGGATACTTTCTCCCAAGGATCTCCTGTCCTAAGCCATAGGCTCTGATCTCATGAGGAGCCCTCCCACTGAGGCCTTGCACTCCTGCACCAGACATCCACAAAATCTGGTGCTCATTGCAACTACCCATTGAAAAATAGAATCATAGATTGATTTAGCTTGGAAGAAACTTCTGAGATCATTGAGTCCAACCACTACCCCAGCATCACCAAGTCCAACACTAAACCAGGTCCCCAGGTGCCACATCTGCGGGTCTTATAAATACCTCCACAGATGGGGACTTCACCTGTGCTGATGCTTGACAACCCTTTCAGGGAAGAAATTTTTTCCTAAAATCCAATCTAAACCTTCCCTGCCCTAACTTGAGACTGTTTCTCCTTGCCCTTATCACTTGTTATTTGAGAGTAGAATCTGACTCCCACCTGGCTACACCCTCCTTTCAGGTGCTTGTAGAGAGTGACAAGGTCACTCCTAAACCTCATTTTCTCCAGGCTGAACAACCCCAGTTCCCTCAGCCACTCCTCATCAGACTTGTCCTCCAGAGCCTTCCCCAGCTGCATTGCCCACCAGCAGGGAGGATAGGGGTGTGTGTGCAGGACACAGGACTCCATGCAGACCCAGGTGGGGGAGTGAGCAGGATCACAGGAAAGAGGGAAGAAAGAGTCTGGCAGCTACTGTCTGTAGGGCCAGGCTAAATGTGTGAGTCTCATTCTAGATTTCTTATATTCTTTTGTTGATATCTGGGCTTAAAGCTTTTGTGGTGTACATTAGTAAATGCTTCAGTTGTCCATGTGTGATTTACATTTGTTTACAAATTCTCGAAAAGTAAAANTCTAAAATCTTTCTAATATCCTAAACCATCCTTTGATGAACCTCATCAACAGAAATGGTGAAACACACAATTTAAAGGTTGCAGCAGTGGGGAAATATCCTGTAAACAGACACAAGCTCCCCTGTGCTGGTGAGGGGCCTGACAGTGTTGAGTGCCTTGAGGTGGCCTGGCTGTGAGGTGGTAACACCTCACTTAAACAGTGTTTTAAAGGTGTTTAAACACAGGTATTTTTTCCAATAGCACCTATGGGTGTTTGTTTCAGTTCTTGCAGATCTGTGTTCTTTTTTACTGTGCAAGAGAAGTGTTTGGTTTCATACCCAAGATACAGTCAGGGTCTGTTTGGCACACAGAGCCTGGAAAGCAGCTTTTCCATCACATACAGTTTTATTTCATGTCTGAAAGTATCATGACATCAGTGCTTGAGCACAGATTCATGCTGTGTCTTTAAAGTTTCCCTGGATTTGGGGCATGTAGATGTTGCTTTAAAAGCACTGTCATTTCCCATGTTTGAAAGTGACTCTCTTCTGAATAGTATTTCACTGGGGATTTTCTTTGAGAAGAGAACAGAGCTGGATGAAAAGAGTACAGATTTACACACTTCTTCTCAAGTTGAGCTACTGTGCAAATGTGCTCCATTCACATCACCCACCTTTTTTTTCCATCTCATAAATTTAAAACACATTTAAAATTTGTACAGGTTTCC
The DNA here is from genome assembly GCA_013400585.1 of Chloropsis cyanopogon. Lineage (NCBI taxonomy): Eukaryota > Metazoa > Chordata > Aves > Passeriformes > Irenidae > Chloropsis > Chloropsis cyanopogon. The sequence continues at coordinate 354,831 of WEZZ01022063.1, read as the reverse complement.
AGCAGCTCTGATAAAGACAAAGGCATTTGTCCCTGTAACAGGAAAACTGGTGACAATACAGAGCAAGAGGCTGAGCCTGCACTGATGGAGCTGCAGCCAGCAGCTGCATCTCCCAAAAGGAGCCCCACCAAACCTGGTCCCTGGCTAAGGACAGCTTTTTCTTGACTTTCTGTGTCTTGCCCAGTTTAATATAAAATATAGGTTCAGTGGAAGGACCAGGATACTTTCTCCCAAGGATCTCCTGTCCTAAGCCATAGGCTCTGATCTCATGAGGAGCCCTCCCACTGAGGCCTTGCACTCCTGCACCAGACATCCACAAAATCTGGTGCTCATTGCAACTACCCATTGAAAAATAGAATCATAGATTGATTTAGCTTGGAAGAAACTTCTGAGATCATTGAGTCCAACCACTACCCCAGCATCACCAAGTCCACCACTAAACCAGGTCCCCAGGTGCCACATCTGCGGGTCTTATAAATACCTCCACAGATGGGGACTTCACCTGTGCTGATGCTTGACAACCCTTTCAGGGAAGAAATTTTTTCCTAAAATCCAATCTAAACCTTCCCTGCCCTAACTTGAGACTGTTTCTCCTTGCCCTTATCACTTGTTATTTGGGAGTAGAATCTGACTCCCACCTGGCTACACCCTCCTTTCAGGTGCTTGTAGAGAGTGACAAGGTCACTCCTAAACCTCATTTTCTCCAGGCTGAACAACCCCAGTTCCCTCAGCCACTCCTCATCAGACTTGTCCTCCAGAGCCTTCCCCAGCTGCATTGCCCACCAGCAGGGAGGATAGGGGTGTGTGTGCAGGACACAGGACTCCATGCAGACCCAGGTGGGGGAGTGAGCAGGATCACAGGAAAGAGGGAAGAAAGAGTCTGGCAGCTACTGTCTGTAGGGCCAGGCTAAATGTGTGAGTCTCATTCTAGATTTCTTATATTCTTTTGTTGATATCTGGGCTTAAAGCTTTTGTGGTGTACATTAGTAAATGCTTCAGTTGTCCATGTGTGATTTACATTTGTTTACAAATTCTCGAAAAGTAAAACCTTTCCTTTCCTTTCCTTTCCTTTCCTTTCCTTTCCTTTCCTTTCCTTTCCTTTCCTTTCCTTTCCTTTCCTTTCCTTTCCTTTCCTTTCCTTTCCTTTTTGCTGCAAAACCCCAGAAGTGGTGGTGTTTTCAGAGCTCTAGATCTTGTAGAGGGACTCATACTCGTGGCACTGTTTCAAATGGGTGTCTGAGAAAGTTCCCTTCTGAGCAAATAAATATTACCATAATAACAAAGAGTTGAATTTTCCCTGCAGGAGAAAGGCAGTATCGACCAATATCCAATATCTCCTCATGAAGTGACCTTGGGGATACAGTAGACTTCAGTGCTGAGGACCAAGAGATTTATGAGCCATCCCACAGGGAAAGGCAAGTTTGATTTGGCTGCTGGGCTCTGGGGAGCATGTATTGGAGATGAGACTGGCAAGGGTTGCAGGGAGGGGAAAAAAAAGAAGCTTTCTGCTTTTGCAGAAGGTAATAATTCGGTTTTCCTATTTAAAAGCTAGATTTATACATACATACATATATATATATACATAAATGTATTTATTAAAATAGGGACTGACCTGAGAGCTGAAATGTCAATGAATTGAGGGGAGAATGCCAAAGGAAAATGTTTTTCCTGATGTTTCAGACAGAAAAATGGGCTATTTCAAACAAAATGACAACATGCCCTTGGTCTGAAAGCCCTAACCTGACCAGATGAATTTAAAAGGTTCTGTTTCTGTGGTGGCAAACATGCAGTGCTGCAGTGTTGGGTGCACCCTGAAGGACATGGACCTGTTGTGTCCCATGCCCGAGCCAGGTCCTGCCCCTGGAGCATCCCCCACTGCTCCTCTGACCCAGCCTCAAAAACCTCCAGTGCCAGATTTTTTACAGTACTCCCAGGTAACCTCTCCCAGTGCTTAACTCTCTTTATAGTTTGACATTTTAGCTAATATCTAACCTACATTTTTTTTTCTGCAAATTAAGCTGATTATTTCTCGTTCTACCCCCAGTGGATCTGGAGAACAACTGATGGTGTTTTTCTCTGCAACAACCTTTTAAATCCTGGAAAACCATTACCCGTCCTCTCTTTCCTAAATTAAACAAACCCAGTTTCATCAGTCTTTTCTCACAGGTTAAGTTTTCTAAACTTTTTCATTATTCTTGCTCTTCTTTCAACTTTTTCAATCCTTTTAAAAGACTGGCATCCAAAATCAGACACAGCCCTTGAAATCCAGCTGCTGCTCAGTCTGATATTAACATTAACACATTGCAGGAAGGGATGTATCCTTTTTTTGTATTTTTCCAGTTTTTTTTTCCCATTGTTACCTATTCAGTTTGTGGTTCAGCACAAGCCCCAGGTCCTTTTCTAGAATATCCCATTTCAGTAATGAAACTCTGAGGGATTTTAAATGCATTTCTCGGTTGTGATACCACTGAGGTTTGTGAAACCAAGTTGAAATGAAGGTGGAAAAGCTCTACCTGATGCAACACAAAGGAACGTATGTAATCTTTTTCATTTCAGTAAACTCGCTTTTAAAACGTCTAGGTTTTAGCATCAAAGACCTAATCCTCTTCAGAAATATATATTACAACATAATAAGTATTCTTTAGGGCTTTGGAAATCATCCCTTAATAAAGTCATAGCACAACTTGTAATGTTACAGCCGATGTCAGATGTTAAGAACTCTGCAGTATAAATTAACATACAAAATCTTAGTGCTCAGATCAGGTTTTCCAGGTACGTGGAAGGGCTTGCTATGGTTAATTTGAAATACAGCTGATGCTGTTCATGCATTCATACCCTCTTGGCTTGTTAAAACTGGGCAATTCTTTTTTTTTTTTAAAAAGAGTATGTCTAATATTTCACACTTTGCACTTCGCTGCTTGTGGACAATTTCTCTCCAAACTTCCTCCACATACATTTTTATAATAAAAGTAGCAGTATACAAGTACATTTTCCTCTTACACTGTGTGTTAAAATCAATTCAGAACAATCCTTTAAGGCATTTCAGATTCGTTCAAGGCTCTTACTTACGTTGACTGATTTTAATTTCAAAAATACTTATACTCCAAGATTCTACACTATTAAAATAAAGTTAACACTGTCTTTTTAATGAATCCAGCAATTGTAATAAGGACCAAAATCATGTTCAGGTCAGATATTTTATATTGCCTTGGTGTAATGATAAATGCAGCCACAAAATTAAAGCAAATCATATCTCTTTTATTACTGTGTTTTCTTTTTCATTTATTAGTATAATTATTTTTCAGGTTCCCCTTAAAGAATTTTGACTACTTGTATATTTACATCAATAGATGTATTCAACTAAAAAAAAATATTTGAGGGGGAAAAAAATACATAAAATGATGAGATATATAGGCTGAATAAATAAATAAGGGCTCTGCTTTTGGTCAAACTGTATGGGATTTTCCTATAAAGAAAAAAACAGTTGCTTGTTTTCAAGTTGTAGAACACCAAAAATAAAAAAAACACTGACTAGCAATCCCTTTTCAAAAGAGATGAGAGCAAGAGAGAGGAGTGATTTTCTTGCCTCCACGGGGTCCAGAGCGGTTGCGTGGAGCCAGGGGCAGCAGCACCTGCAGCAGCCAGCCCTGGGTGGCTTTGGCCCTCTCACACAAAGTCTTCTTTCTCCCAGACCCTTCTTGTGTACATGGACATACGCACCTGTGATTGAGATCTTACCAAGAAACCATCAGTGTATCTTCTATCCAGTCTGGAATTATTGCCCTTTTCTTTTTCAAGGAATCACACCCCCTTTACATTATCCAGATGGTGAATATCACATATTGGCACAGTCTGAGATACATTTTATTTTTTCCTTCAGAGAGAATAAATATCAAAAAGTGGTCTATCTCCTTTCAAATGTATTTCTTCTTGCCCTTTATAATGATATTTTTTAAATTCACGGAGGCAATAAACAAACACCAAGGAGACAGTACAACTTCAGTAGCTCTGTAGACACAATGATATTTTCACAAAGCATTTTATAATTACTGTAACAGAGGCATGTCTATCATGATTGGAGTGTATCAGCTCTTGTGAATACTACAAATGTGGCTGGTAAGATGCAAGTAAGAGCTTTCCAAGTAATGGAGGTAATTTATGCACCCTTATTATGGAAACATTTTCGAGCCATTGTTTGATTTGGGTGTAGTTTGCTTATTTAAGCATAGAATGTCACTCTGTCATTTCACACTTCCCCACCATTCTCTCCGTTGATTACACTTTGTCTGAGACACATGAAACAATTAGTTATTGATAGAGTTTAAGGTTTATGCATAGGGAAAAAACAGGAAAATTTACACATTAGGGAACATTGCTGTCTCAGCCAAAAGAAGAAGCCTGCAGGATCGTATAAGAATATTCATCCTGGAAATATTAGTCCTGGGAACCTAGCAAGTATTTCAAGCAAATTCAAGGAGAAGCACAGCCTTGTCTCTCTGCAAGCAGTGCCAATAGAGGTACCAGTGCTCACCAGTGCTAGAGACAGTGGTCATTCTGGAAAAGTGGGCATGCAATGGGGTTTTTTTTGATGGGGATAAGTGCTCATCCTGGAGAAAAAAAAAAGGGACAGGCAGAAACCTGCCCAGCTGAGTCAGTCGTGTCGAGGTTTTCTCATATTTAGGATTCACATAAGGTGCAAAGAGATTGCCAAACTGAAGACTGGGTACAAAGGGCATTACCTCTGCTGGCAGGCCAAGAGCTGTCCCAGGCTGGTGCTGATGTGACAACTCCACAGGAAGGTGGCTCTTGGCAGGAGGAACCTGAGGATGGAGGACACAAACCCCTCTGCCTCCTCAGCCCTGTGGCCTCTCTCCATCCCCCTTGCCATGCATTGGCCTTTCTGTCCCTTGCACAGCCACGGTAGCCAGTCCCCACCCTGGGGAGCTGGCACACAAGTGACACCACGCCAGCAGTGACGACGGTGTCAGTGCTTGGCTTCCCATCTGCTGGCCCTGCAAACCTCCCAGGGATAGAAGACGCAAGCTCAAGCCTACCCTGCTTCTATTACCTGCCTGCATTTTTAGGCTGCTCTAATTTGGCAGCATCACACTAAGGGGGTACTGCACAGCTCCCAGAATTAGGGAGGCACAGGTGAGTGCACAGCATCCCTAACAGATCCCTTCCCAGGAGTGACTAGCCAACAGGAATTCCTGGAGAGGTCTGAGGGAGTCTGGAGTACTGGCTGGGAGATGGAGAGTAGGATACAGCCCCTCTGCGTTTGCAGTTTCACCTTCCTTTTTCCCCAGGCAGCGTGATCAGATATAACCATAATTATAGGTATGTTGTCATCGGAGCTGTTTGTCAAGAGAGTTATGTGTTAACTATGAATTGCCCGGACTGCAGCAATTTCAGGCAAGCCCGAATCCTGCTTGCAGTTATCGCTCTTACATGTGAGGGGTATTTTTAGCATTTATGATTACAAAAATCTCATGTTTGAGCAAGATCTGAGATAAGATTTTAAGGCCCTATTTGTCTAATAGTCTCACTGGGATGTATTACTGCCTGCAAAATTATATGGGATGAGGTTATAAAAAGTGGTCTCCCCGATCAGGAGATGCTCTGGTTTCTGAGTGCAGAGCTGTGAACCAAGGCACAGCTATTGCCAGGCAGACAATCACTGATGTCACTATTTAATAAAGTGACAGTTGTCCTTCACGTGGGACGAATCCTGCACCTACTGACGTGAGGAATGTAACTCCCTCGGCTGGAGCACTGCAAGGAGAGACCCCTGGGGAGCAGGTAATATCTGTGGGGACCTGAGTGTCCCCTCCAAATCCCAAACTAGAGGAGACCCTGTGTGGGAAAGGTCCTCCCGGGTGTAGGTACTAGTAGGTCAAGTGCTTTGCTGGTTTATTCCCCTATGGGATGAGAGAGAATAATTGGGGCTACAATTAGCAACAGAAATACGTGTGCTTCTGAGGAAGAAAAGACATCACTATGATGAACACTCTAAAGTTGGATAATCACTTCAAACTCTGACTCAATCTGCCAGTTTGGGGTTTGGGTAAGAAATTACCTGGGGCAGTGTAAATTCGTACACCACAGGGAAGAAGGGCAGGTCCTCTCCCCTCACACTGTCTTTCTTATAGATTCAGTAAGTGTATCACCTTGATCACATGCAGATGTTTGCAGATGCTGGACTGCAGCATTTCAGTTAGAGATGCTAAGGATGGTCCTTAGAGGTTTGGGGGTTTTCTCAGTCTTAAAAATTTTGCAATGCTGAAACCCCTTAACTATTTAGATCAGATTAGGACAATAAAAAAACGGTTTGAGTGCACTCAAAATCCACAAAATAAAAGTTTGAAAAATCATTAGATCAAAAAAATTCCAACAAAGGTTTTTAAGTCAAAACTGTGGCCTTTTTTCTGTTGTTCCCAAATATGATGGCATCTGGGCCTGAGGTCAATGCTCATGTCATTAATGGGATTGCAGACTGGCTGTCACAGTAATGCCAGAACCTGATGTTGGATCTGATTCTCATTTAATGAGGGTCTCATCATGGCAGAGTTTAAAGCATGTGTTGAATGATTTTAATGAATTTTTATAGTGCTGGAGAGGTGCAAAGGAACTTGAGTTCATTTGGCATCTAGCGAGCGCAAACAAGATTACACACAAATATCTCCCAATTTCCATGCTACGGAAAGAGGATAACAGTTCTTGTCTCCTTCGCTGGATTGTTAATAAACTTTATTCATTAGTACTTATAAAATGATTTGAAAAGCACGGATGAAGAATGTCATATAAAATGCGAGGCGCTTTTAGCCTGCAGACTTGCAGTTCAAGCAAGTTGCTCTGCATGTTTAATGGCTACTTACCCAAACAAGATAATTGATATTTTAAATATCTCTTCGATGTTCTAAATATTGAAAATATCTTGGAACAAAGCCTGTCAGATCCCTGTGAGCAAAGAGAGCGCCATCAAATACCAAGGACTCATAAAGGAATTTAAAAATGTAAATTGATTTCTGGAAGTTCAAGCTACGGGCTTAGTCTGAAAGGAGGAGACGGGGGATTTTTACACTTGGTAAATAAATAATAGCTCTCGCTGTTTGTAGATTCGAGTCCTGGAGTCGTGGCATTTTATAGGCACTGAGGAATGGAGACTCACGGAAAGCTTTTGAAGTGGGTGGTTAATTTGTCTGATGTGACATGAAAGGTGCTGTCCGTGGCACTCCGTGCCTCTCTGCACGGCCGCCGAAGCTGGCCTGATAGTAACATTGGGAGGAATTAGGAAAAAACTGCAGCTGGAGAGAAATGAAGCCAGGCAGGGGCTGCCACGGTTTGTTCCCCACCTCTAGGCAAGGTATTCCTTGGCTTTTCATGTTCATTAAAACACAGCACAAGCAAAGCAGCCATGAGTCAGGATGAGGTTCGTGGATGTAATCATAAGCCCCCCAAAACTGGAGAAATAGAAGGAAAAAAGTTATTGGAGAGGCAGAGGGCAGCTGCAGGACTACTGGGAATCATTCTGGACCTTGGAGTCTGACACACTAGCACTCTGCTTCTCACCAGTTGGCTTTGCATGTGCTTTGGAAAGAGGTTTCCTAGGACTGGTTCGGCATCAGAAAAACTACCAGTTTTGGGGAAGGACCAAAAGAGAAAAGCTGGTCTTTACAGCTGGAATGTAAAACTATGTCTTGCTAATACTGAGGAGAGAAGAAAGCTTTTCTGTGGTACCAAATACAGTGAATGGGTTTCCTCCCAGCTGACTTTACACCCTGGGTTGGGCTGTGGCACCACTTCTTCCCCAGGTCTCACTTGTCTGACTGAAACTTCTCCATTTTCATCCACGCAGGGTTCTGCTGTAACAGCCATTGCTGCATTAACCCTGCAAAGGGCACCCTGGGAGAGGTACCAAGGCACCCAGGGCTGCAAGTGTCTGTGTTTTTATTGCCCCTGGTGCTGCAGGCACTGCTGAGGGCTCTGCCTGGCTGGGCTCTGCTGGGCTCCAAGCAGACAGAGGTCCCAAAACTGAGGGAGAGCAGCTCTTGCCCAGGGCCACATTCCTTTCACACATTATTTCCACTTTACATTGGAATTCTTGCAATCTCTGGCTTGAAATCTTTCCAAAGCACTCAGGGGAGCTACAAGCATTTTGGGATGCTCAGAAGGGGCTGCAAGAATTTTGAGATGCTCAGGAGGACTGGAAACCCTTTTGGATGCTCAGAGGGGCTGCAAGCATTTTGGGATTCTCAATTCCAAGGGGTCCTTTTCTGAAAGTGGATGTGCTCAGGTCTTCCTGAGGCTTGGGTGCTTTTGTTGGGCACAAAATCGCTTCAGACAGTAGAGTCACTGGATGTTTTTGTTGGTTCACTTAAAGGAGTGTCTAGGTGAGCTGCAAGTAGGCTCATTTAGCAAATTTACTTTTATGAAGTATGAATAAACCAGGAGGTCTACCTCATTCAGAGCTAAAGTAAAAGTAGATCTCCATACTCTGACAAAGTTCAGCCACTGAGCTGCAGCATTAACTTGTATTCTAACAAGATTAAAATATATTTGTCCTGGGGATTAGCATACTTAAGTCCCCTTTTGCCTTTTTAGCAGTGGCAGTGCACTTTGATCTGTGTTGCGTGGCAAGAGCACGGCTTGGGCCCAGCCATCCGAGTGCCAAGTGTGAAATCGGCCTGATGTCATCCCCATTCTTCATCTTTTACATCTTTCACCAGTTTAATTATATTTCCGCCACAAAGCTCTGGAGCTTCATTGCATATTCAAGTTTGACTAGGAAGCATTTAAAAAAAAAAAAAAAAAAA
>WEZZ01022063.1:297834-319537 GCA_013400585.1 Chloropsis cyanopogon | reverse complement strand
AAGGAAGGAAGGAAGGAAGGAAGGAAGGAAGCCACAGCATGACCCCTCTCTGCAGCCCGGTGTCCTGGTGCTGCTGCTCACTGCCTGAATCCCTTTTAGAGATTTTATCAAGGCATTTAAAAGCCCTGGATCACCTCTCCTTTCTCCTGGATGCTCCTGCTCAGAGGAGGCCAGACCAAAGTGGGTCTTTCTTGATCATGCCCACCCAGGGAAACATTCAAGGTCAGGTTGGACAGGGTTCTGAAGGTTTACCTGCTCACTGTGAGGGGGTTGGACCTTTAAAGGTGAGTTGGAATCACCAGACACCAGAGCAAAATCAGACCTCATTTCCAAGGCAGGTGATACTCACTGTGTGCAACCAGCAGAATATTCTGAGTAGCTTTATTTTGGAAATAATGGACATTTTTAATTTATTTGGTATGAAAACCTGCCCAGCCAAGGGCTTCTGCTGCCTCTGTTTTCATAACCCAACACCAGAACATCATTATTTTTTCCTATTGGATGTGTATGAGCCATTTCCTTTCAATCAACATGCTTACAGATAATTTCACCATGCCAGTTCAAGGTGTGTCTTGCCCTTTATCCTGTAGGTATTATTCTGGTTTTATTACACATTGAAACCAGACTTTTACTTGCTTGGGCATAAGAAAAAGCACTCCAGTTAATTCCCAGTGTTAGAATATTCTACTGGGAACTTGAGTAGAGTCTATGGAATCCCAAGAAAAATAACCCAGGCTTCCCACTCCAGACTTCATTTTAAATCCAGAACACACAACCAACTATAGGCAGGTTAATGACAGCCAGAAGAAAAAAATTGCACTGATGAGCCTGAAAGACTCCGAGATACATTGACCACAAGACAGATTTTTTTTTTTTTTTTTTTTTTTTTTTTTTTTAANAAAAATTAACTGAAGGGCCGAAAAAACCCCAGAAAAAATTTACCAAAAAAAAAATTTTTTTTTTTTTTTTTTTTTTTTTTTTGCCAACTTTCAGTGAAGAAAAGCCTCAAGGAAAGGCTTTGCAGTGGGAATGTGTGAACCATGGCACCAGCTGCAGGGGTCTGAAGAGATGATCATCCTCTCTCCTGCAACCCCATCTCCAATTCTGAGCCAGAGTTTATTCCGTTACATCCACCCCATGAGCTGCCAGCAATGAGTTAGATGTCTGAAGTGGGCTTTTTTTGGGGGTGAGAAAGTTTGATCTGGGGACTTTGGCAGGTGAGGTGACACACTACTGCTCTTCTGTGGCAACGAGCTAGTCTGTGTCCAACCAGCTCTGTAACCAATCCAATATTTTCACATCCATTTTCCCAGGGGGAGGTATGGGAGGAGATAGAGCGAAAGACTGACCAGGAAAATAATAACACAAACTCAGTTTCTTTAACTGAGTTACCACCACCTAGTTTAGGCAAAACCATGGCACTGCTGTGGCTAATTCCCATGGAACATCCTCACAGCAAGGAGCCCACCTAGGTGAGCCCACATCTCCCAAAAGTAACCCCCAAAACCATAAAGCCACTGGAACAAGGCCAGTCTGAAGGTTGGTTGGGTTTTCAAGTCCAGAATTCATTTACGCATGAGCCTGCATGGCAAGAAGCTCCCAGGGATTTCTGAGTAATACAGTAAGGAACAGAATTTCCCCTCTTGGTTCAAATAGATCATCCTGTTAAATCCTGTTAAATGGTTCCTGATGATGGTGATGTATGAGAGTGGAGTCTGAACCTCCAACACCTTTAGTTTTTAGCAGAAGATCCTGTACTTTTCACCCAACACCCTGTGATTCCTCCCTTCCATACCTTTTCTGTGGTTCCTTCCTGATGGAGATGTTTCCTTCCCTTTCCATATCAGGAATTGTGGGGAGGGATATTTTGTCCTTGAGACAGACACAGCCCATCTAAGGCCTGCTGGCTTTTTTTTTTTCTTCCTCTTTTCTTCTTTTAGCAATTTCTCCTTTGGCTGAAGAAACCCTCCCTGAGGCAGGAGAGTTTTTCTTTCTCAGGCATGCCAGGCGTGCTCCCCAGCCTCTCACTGCTCTAATTATTAGCATGAGGACAAAGAGATGAGGAGCCATGAATGGGGTCATCTTCACCTGGGAAAAAAAATTAATATATCACCTCTGAAAGCCCCGGGCCAGGGTGTGAAAGCACGACTTGATGGGCACTGATGGCAGAGCTTGACTGGCCAAATGCTGGCAGATGCACTGACCCCGGGGCAATGTCTGAGCTCATTTCCCACATAAGCACTAATTTACTGGAGTGAGAAAAGAGTGGGGATGAAAGGCATCCCTAGAATCATTGCATCCTTCAGTAATGAGGAATTTTCCAGGTGAAATTCCCAGGTAATGGTAAGAAGCAGGAAACACCTGTGGTCTTTGGGAGAGTAAACTAACATCGGGTGAAGAACCAGGACATCCCTTCTACTTCTTCAGTCTGCTCCAAATCCGTGCTAAACTGTCCTGCCTGCAGATCCAGGCTGCCCAATTTATGCTGGAAATGCAGATTTGGTCTTGTGATTCCAACCCAATTTAAAGGGAAAAAAAAATAAATAAAGCAGATGAAGATGTAGGTGGAACCACAGCACTAAATATCCACTGGGTCGTCACTACTCGTTCAGGTCTGTGGAGCCTGATGTCCTTGTGTTTTCTTTCCAGATTTTTTATTAAGAAAAACCCTTTTGCAAAATATTGCATATTTTTCTGAAGAGTTGATTAGTTTCAATGGGGAAGGGCATAGCAGGACACAGAAATCAGAGATTACACGAGGTCATTCCACCTTGACAGGCTGCTGCCAATTCCTGAGCTCAGTCTTTATCCAAAAACCTAGAAAACTGTGTCAAGCTTGCTGTAATATTTAACCCCCTATGGAAAAACACTTGTTCCCACTGCCGCTGGCTTAACCAGGACCAAACTAGGTTTTAGTCATAGTTAGCCCTAGCTGCAGCATGGCAAAGGCACCTACCCACACTGCTGTGAGCTTCTTCCCAGGAATGCAGGCAATGTCCTCGCCACGGCAAAGGACGCAGATGAGAGGCCAGCTGCAGGTGTCTGTGGGCTGGAGCACATTTTTCCGAGAAGCAATGCAATAATGATGCAGGCACCTTCCTGACAACGGGTTTTATCATTTCAAGGGGCCTGCTCTGTCAGGGTGAAGCTGTTGCCAATTAATTGCTTCGGTGATGGGATCGAAGTCACGGCGAGTCTGGGGTTTTTCCAGCCTTTGCCATTTGAGCAACCAGCACTGGTTCCATGGAGCTGGCAAGTGAGGGGTGAACAGATGCTCGGGAAAATTGGATCATTTACAAAGTGTTTACAAATACTTCCTGCTGGCCCCTTGCCAATTTTGCCATCCTCCCCACTTAGAGAAAACATGCATGTGTGTCCCCAGCCGCTGTCCTCCGGGTCCTTTCTGATGGGATTGGTGCTGAAGGCGTGGGGGGGGGCTTTGCAGGGACTTGTGTCCTCCTCATTACCCCATCCACAAGGAGAAATGTCACTTCCACAGCCTGGATGGGGAAGTGGACACAGCCACTGGCACTATAGGGTGTAAGGCACATCCCTGGTTGAAGACATTTTGAAATAAAGATATAGCAAATGGCTAATTATGTGCATTCAACTGAGTAGTAACTGGAGGTATTTCTCCTGTGCTGTCACACTTAGTAGCTACACACAGTAACTTTGGGTATCCTGACCCAGGGGAACCCCCAGATGCCAGACAAGAAGGATTTGGAACATATTTTAAGGTGAGATAAACAGTGATACAAATCATTCAGGGGCCCTAAGTATAAGCAAGATGTGGAGCTGCTTGATCAGGTTCAGAAAACTCCTTGAAGATGCTCTGAGGGCAGGAGCACCTACTCCTGGAGACAGTCTGAGACAGCTGGGATTGCTCACCCTGGAGAAAAGAAGGTTCTGGAGAGAACTTGGAGCACCTTCCAGTGCCCTGTGTTTCACACAGTGGGCTTGGCCACCTACTTGCATCATGAAAGACCACAAGCAGTGCTCAATCTCTGCCTGCTTTCAGGACAGGCACATCTCTGAGCTGAGCCCTGGGAGACACTGACAGGGGCAGGGCTGTGCTTCTGCCTCCATCCCAGACATGTCCTGGAGCCCGTGACACATCTTCCCCAACCACATAATATTTGGTTACGGGTTAAACCTTCTGCAAGGGAGAGCAGAGAGCTTCAGGGCTGGCTGGGCTCATGCTTCAAGGGAGCTAAGGGGGACAAAAATCACCTCCTTCTTTCAGCTGCCTTCTTAGTGGTGCTACAGCCTCTCTGAGACAAGCAGCAGCGCTGACACAAGACAGTGTGTGCATTGCAAAGCCTCCAGGAATAAAACTTGCCCCTTTGCAGGCACCCACTGATCCTGCAGTCTTCCAAATAGCTGTTCTTTGAGGCCCTGAACATTGCTCTGAAACACAGATTTAACCTGACCAAGGGCCTCCAGAGCCATCACCACATCACAGCTCCCTCATAGACATTTTCTCCAGCTCGCCTTTCTACCTGCCAGGAGCAGCCTGACACAGGTGGCCAGGCAGAGAGCATCCTCATCAGCTGTTAAAACTCCTGCTTTAATGGGGAAACAAGATCTGTGGCTGGACTTGCCTTCCCTGCTTTGTGCATCCCTGCGCGGAGAGCCCTGCCCGCAGTCCATCCCTGCTGCGGCAGAGGGAGCACACGCCGCTGCCTGCCGGCCCCCGCCGGCTCTAGACCCACAGCTGGCTTTTAATTTTAATTTTCTAGCAACAGAGAGGTGGACTAGACCCGTCCATCCCCCTCCCCCTCGGTGATTTTTCCCTGACCAGCACGGCAGGCTCGTGGGGAGCAGCAGGGAAGAGCTTTGCTTTGGCGGAGGGAGAGCAAATCCTGCAGCGCAGTTGGGGTTTGCTCCCCGGTAAGAGGCTTGGAAATATTGATCAGGGCTGGAGAAGAGATGTGCACGGGAGAAAGAGCACAAGATTTGGGGATTTAAAAGCGATATAATTGGATTTCTGAATTAAACACAGTGAGTGGGAAGGTCAGCAACAAGATGCAGCCACGGGCTCAGGTTTTCTCAGCTTCAGCCTGGGTGTCCCACATGAGACCATCCCAGACGATGTATCCTGGGGAAAGGGTGTGTTGAGCAAATGTTTTAGGGAATGTCTTTGCTGATAGGTGAAAAAGGTGGCATTGCTTCCATGTGCATCGTGCCAGGCTGTTTTCCCTGCAGGGGCATGCCACGGAATGGTGGTGCATCTGGTTGAGGCTGGACACTCTTTCTTTATGGGAAGTGATTTCTGGTTTCCAGGGCTGGCCCATAGCTGCACTTACCAGTGTTTTCCATCACTAAAAACATTTAAAGTATTTAAATTTTGTAGCTTTTTACCTCTTCTGCCTTTTGTTTGTGTAAGTACTTAGACACATCTATTTATGTCCTACACCACCCTGGTGCTACCTTTACCCCCAAGCCCCAAAATCTGCCCCCAGCACAAGGGACAAGGCCGTGCACCAGAATCTCCACCTGAAGCTGGGACTCTCAGAGCATCACCCAGGTTCAGGTGGGAACGTTTAGCTGTTAAACTCTGTGCTTATATTTAGGTATAGGAAACTTACTAATCTTTTGTTTGCATTTAAACATTTAGAGAGAGACTTGGGAGCCCCCAAGGAACAAAAAAGCCTATGTTTTGCAAATTACCCCTTGTAGTTTTCAGGTATGGAAGCCTCCCCAGGGGTTTCCCCACTCCCGGGCTGCCTCTGGCCAGCCGATTTACTGGCCATGTTTCCATGGAAACAAAAACTGGATGGGTGAAAAAAAGGGGGGAAAAGTTCTTGTAATAGGTGGCATTTCCCAGTTTGGAAAGTGGGATTTTCCCAGGCTGGACTACTTCTTTTCCAGGATATTTTTTTTTTTTTCCAAGAGAGAAGAAGGAAGGGCACGCCCTGATGCAGAGATGGATGGGCAGCAGTGGGCTGCCCAAGCTGCCTGCTGCATTCAGAGCAGCAGCGCTGGTCTCGGGGCTTTAATGTTGTGATTTATGGCCACTTTGCTGCTATAGAGGTGTCAATTTGGTTAAAAAGAAAGTGTTTTCTAATGAGTGGGGCAGGACAGGGGCGCTGCCCCATCCTGGCTGAGCCCACTCAGTGGTGTGAGCTTAAGGGATGCTCTCAGCAGCGATAATTCCTCTCTCTGTCTGTGCAGACATTTAACGATGCCTCTTCACGTTATAGCTCACTACGAGGCTTCATTAAAAAGCATCTGCAAAGGATTTGAAGTCCTCGCTGGGCATCTTGCACCATCATTGAGAGCAGTCACAGCAACACCATCCTGGGCTGGCAGAGAGACTCTGAGCTGTGATGAAGATATCAAACCCAAGGTGTACCGCAGCCAGCTCAAAGCAAACCCGAAATTACAGCCTCTGCAGGGAGAAGTGACAGCCCTGCTACAGAGATCAAGGATTTATGGAGATGGGGCAGCCAGATCTCTCTCTTGCATCCTGATAGCTGACGTGACACATCAGGTGTCAGGGTAGCTCCTATTCCTAAGAGGTTAAACAAGTCGTACAGGAGGGGCTGACACGTTGGTCCAGGCGAGGAGGGAATCATTAAGTTGTATTCCCAGGGCTGAGACAGGCAGCAGCAGCTCAGCGAGGTTCGCGTAGCCTCAGGTGAGCTGTACGACAGGAAAACACACATCTGATGTGAGGTTAGGTGCTCTGAATTGTGAAATGATAATCAGGAGAGCTGCTCGTTGCTGAGTCAGGCGGGAGGTTCTGTCCTGAGGTGCAGGGTTGTGGTTTGGGCTGGGCTTTTCTGGGTGTGTGTGTGTCTGCCTATACAATAAATCAGTAAATGAATTTTTTATAATATTTCAGACCCTTTTCTTTTCTTTAGGGTTCTTTAATAGCATTCTTCACTTGAAAGTTAACTTTTCAAGTGTCACAAGATGGAGGACAGAGGATTTCTTGATGAGAATTAGGGCAGCTCTTGGCTCTTTGTAAAAAAATAAGGCTGGTTCCATGTTCAGGGGCCCCAGCAGGAGGAACACTGGGGATGGACTGTGTCCAGCATGGAGAAATGATGTTATTTAGACATCATCAGCCGGAGAGGAGAGATATAGGAAAATTTACACACAGATCTATTTACACACAAATATTTATACGTACAGATGTATATATTTGTATAAATATGGACATATATACACGTATGTACATAAATGCATACATTTTATATAAATACTTTAAAATCAATTTTTATATAGATGTTTGTATAAAACCCCTATTTTATATAGATAGGTATATATATGTATACACACACACACACACAGAGAAGGTGAGTGTTAGCATTTTTACCAGGGTGTGCACACCTGGGGCTGCTGAGATCATCCCTGTCCCTCACTGTGGTTATTTGTATTTACCAGAGCTGGGAAATGCTGCCACTTTTCTCCTGCCTTCTTCTTTGCACACCTGGGCTTCCTAACCCTATTTCTCTTCCTGCAGCTTCAGCCTATTTTTCTTCAGGAATAAGATCAGGAGGTTTTGGGAGAGATTCACAGAAGGAGAATCATCATCACTCCGAGCACCTCATGCCTACAGACCTAACCTTGAGGGCTGTGGACACTGGTAAGGTCAAGGGGAGGAATGAAGGGCTCATTTTCACAGGTTTATCTCTGCCCAGCCCCAGATCCAGGCTGGAATGCTGCTCCAGTGAGGAGGGGCAGGCAGGAACTGCAGCACATATGGCGAGCCCGGCCACACGCTGCTGCAGAGCTGTGAGCTACGGAAGCACAAGGGCACTGCCACGGAGAAAATATCAGCTCTGGGCTTTGGCTGGCTCTGGGAGTTTCTATTCAGGGCCACAGCATTACCTGAACTAATGGCTTGTCACAGAGGAGAGGGTTTGTTTACAAACCCTTCTCCAGAGGGAAGGGAATGATGTCAGTCATAGAGGAGGTGATTGCAGCAGCTACTCACGGCAAAAGGCTCGTGGTTTCGGGGTGATTTTAGGAGCTGGGATGATGGGAGGTGCTGCAGGGGCCCCCAGAGGAGCCTGAGGATGCTGTATCACAAAATTGTGGATGATGTTCAGAGATTGTCACTTCCTTTTGCTGAACACAGTCCCTCTCCAGCTCCTCATGCTGGGACCCCTGAAACTGTATCCAGCCTTGTTTTTCACTGGGAGCTTGGAGCTTCCCTGATTCCCATCAAGAATCCTCTTTCTCCCATCTTGTGAAATACTAAAAGTTAGTTTTCAAGTGAAGCAGACTACAACAATTAAATTTTTTTAAAAAGCAAAGAGCCATCTAAAATATTAAAAGAAATGTACCTACTGATAATCTCCATTCTTCCTGTTTGAGGAGCTGCTCCCAGTCTCAGTTTACCTGGGTAAAATCTCCAATTTCATTGCCAGAGCATCAAGAGGAAGTTTCATTATTCTAATTTAGCATGAAAATACATTTAAATAGCATTTCATTTTGCCCTTTCACAGTATTAAGTAACTGCAAGAATCTTTTCAAGAGCAATTGCCCACAGCTTTTTGTGCAAATATTCTCTTTACAAAAGTCTCATGATGATTTGGGAGAAGCAATAGGGGAAAAACATGCTTCAGTGACAGAATAAAGGAGAAGTCTAGTGTAATACTCAATACAGTGCTATTTATCCTGTAGCTAATTACAATCATAATCTGCTGTATAAGGGAGGCATTTCAATGTCAAATTTCATAAAAGAGATTAACTCTCAAGGCAAGATGAAGCAATGGGGGTCAGGGAGTGTTGCAAGAGCCCACCAGCACCCAGGGTCCCTCTGCTCCTCCAGGGGAGCCCTCAGCTCAGCCCCAGCCACACTCCTGGGTACCAGGCAAGTAGGTTTGGAGCTGACTAATAAATATACTTGGTTAGCTTATTAAATTCATAGAACCATAGAATGGTTTGGATTGGAAGGGATCTTTTAAGATCATCAGGTCCAAGCTCCCTGCCATGGGCAGGGACTCCTTCCAGTATCCCAGAAGCTCCAAGCCCTGTCCAGCCTTGTTTTTACGCTTGCTGGGATGGGACATCTACATCTTCTCTGGGCAACCTGTGGCAGTGCCTCACCACCCTCACAGTAAAAGATTTCTTCCAAATATCTTGTCTATACCTGCCCTCTTTCAGTTTGAAGCCATTACCCCCTGTCCTTGTCACTCTCCTCACCTTTCTTATCAATCCTCTTTCTTAAAGACCTCAGTAAGGTCTCACTGGAGCTTTCTTTTCTCCAGGCTGAGCAGCCTCAACTCTCTCAGCTTGTTTTCAGAAGAGAGGTGCTCCAGCCCTCTGAGCATCTTTGTGTTCTCCTCTGGACTCACTCTGACAAATGACAATGTCCTTTTGTTCTGGTGACCCCAGGCCTGGAGGCAGCACTCCAAGAGGGGTCTCACAGGAGCAGATAGAGGGGGACAGTCCCCTCCCTTGGCCTATTGACCATGCTGCTTGTGATGCAGCCCAGGATGGGGTTGGCTTTCTGGGCTGCAGCTGCACATGGCTGGGTCGTTCAGTGTTTCACCCATCAGTGTCCCCAGGTCCTTCTTGGCAGGGCTGTTTGCAGTCCACTCACCCCTCAGTGAGGATTGACAGAGGGGTTTGCCCTGACCCAGGCGCACCACCTTGCACTTGGCCTTGTAGGACCTCATGAGGTTTTTGTGGGCTTATTTCTGACATAACTACACCAAAACAGTACAACAATTTTGAAATGTTTCAACATCCAAAATGTGAAATTCTGTCAAAGCATCAGGTTGACATCTCTTCCCCATGGTCAGCAGGGGAGTCACTGGGCAGCAGGTTTACAAGAGCAGCTGTTGCTATTCAGCAAAAGCATTTTAAAAGCCAGGGCCACAGAGCTCCTTCATGAGGAGCCTCCTCTGTCCTGCATTTATGGCTGTAACATTTAAACAGCTCCCTGTAAAGTTAGTGAATGTTGATCTGCAGGAACAGTATGAATTATCAGGCAATAAATCAAATTGAGTGTCCTGTAAACGAGGGACTCAGTATCAGATTGGGTATTGCTTATGCAGGCAGAGGCCAGAAATATTCAGGTAACACCCGTGGTGTTTTCCTGTCACTAATGAGAATGAACTGCATGGTATTGGGCGCCCGTCAGGTTTTCCAAGCAGGAAATTTGCTCATAACCTTTTTGACATGTGCCTCCAGAATCTGAGTGAAAAGGATCTAAGTCCCAGTAATGCTGTCTCTGAGAGGGACTGTTCAATTAATTCTTCCTCAATATGTCAATCACCTGCTAAATGTAACTGCTCTGGGCTTGGGACCTGCAAATCAACAGGTTTAAATGATCCAGGAAGGGCTGGACCACAGCAGCTGGTGAGTGGCCACGCCACCGAGGGGACACATAGCCCAGGCTGAGACCAAACCAACACAAATCCAATTTCTGAATGATGGATGTCCCTGAACTCTAGCACAAAATGAAGCACTTATGCTCCTTGGGATGGTGTGTTTCATTCCAGGAACTGGAGTAAAGTTTTCAGGTATTGCAATGAGCACTGATACTGTAGTGACCTTGCAGGTGACCTTGGAAAAGAGCACTGGCCCTGTTTGTTGTTTGTAACTGAATTGTAAAAGGTAGCTAACAGCTCCCTTCTCCCATGGATCTGGCTCTGTGGATTGAGAGTTTGTTGGGATGAGGAATGTTATGGTTTGGGCATAGAAAACACCAGGTGAGCTGGTCCCTGCATGTGCCAGGGCTGCATGAGGCAGAGGAATAATGATGATGACGACAATCCCAACAACAATCATCCGACCAGGGAAAACCTTGTTTATAACACAACTGAGTAATTAAGAAGCATTTGCTCCAAAAGCTGTAATGTGTGCAGTTCCAGGCAAGCAAAATTCTTGTGAAATCACAAATTGAAGCGCTGTCTGTGCTCTAGAGGGTGAAGCCCTGCCTGTGCCTCCCTGCACCGTCGCATCTCTGGGCTCTACCTAAAAATAAAACCCGAAGCACAAAAGAACAAGCTCCTGCTGGCAGCCTGGCAAGGAGGCAGAGCACAGTGGCTGCCAGGCATGAGGTCTCCTTGTCCTTACAGGTCAAACCTGGAGCCCAGTTAAGGATGCCAATCTCCAGAGCAGCGCTCAGAGTCACAGCCCCTCTTGCCTGTCCTGGCAGCCCGAGACCAGGAGCTGTCCCTGGACCCCTGCCCGGGGGGCTCAGCCCTGTGATGGTACCAAGCCCAGCTCTGAGGTCAGAGCAAGGTCTGAGGGCATCACTCGAGGTGAGAAGAGCCCTCTCCCCTTCACCACCATCACCAAAGGAAGCAAAACTGGAGCGTTTTCTTCACCTCATGGCCCCGCAGCATTTTTACCCACACTTGTGAAAGTCATCACATTGCAAGGCCTCAACTTCAGAGCCAGCCCCGGACAAGTGGAAACAGGAGCTTCATTTTGCCAGAGCTTTCTACCGTGTCCCCCTTGCTGGTTGCCCAGGGACCTGAGTCTGCTTCCTCAGGAGGGTGTGGGAGGGAGGCTGGGCTGGGATCTGATCCCATTTGTGTCCTCCCACTTGCCAAAATCCAGGATAACCCACTGCAGCCCCAGCCCATCTGAAGCACAGCAGAACTAAAAAAGCCATGTCTGAGCTTTCAAAGTGGAAGTCACCTGCTCTCAGGTGATGTCCTTTCAACGCCAGGACCCTGTTCTTAAGTCTCAGCTAGCACTTGTATTTTGTTAAGCATGGGGAGATAAAAAGGAACTAAACCAAACCCCTGTCATACAAGATTGAAAGAAAAAAATAGAGCATGTCAAGGCTTCATATTACTCCAAATCATCACATAAAATACATCATTAAAACAACATTCCTGGGAAAGTTACCTCTCACCCATCCTCTCCCCTGCCCCTGACTCCCAAGGCAAGGAGCTGAGAGGTTACAAATAAAACCCTGAAGGAGAGAATTTTTGACATCGATTCCAGCAATTGGGATTTCTAGTATGTCTCAAAAAAAGTGTCAAATCTGTCACTCAGTGCTTACAGGTTATCCTCTGTGAGCTCAGGCATGAGCCTGGTGTGTTTATTAAACCCGTGGCCTGGCAGAGGAAAGGTGTCTGAATTGCAATACAGTTGATTCTCAAACACTTGGTTTAAAACTCTTCGTCCTGGTTTAGTGAATTACTGAACACCAGGATAAAGTGTTCAAACATAGATTCTTGTGTTTTTGTACCAGGTGACTTACAAATGGCTCTGGCCACTTCAGCAGACGCTCAGGACTCTGGGCTGGCTTGTTCTGGGTGGTGTAGCATAGCAAAATAAGATGCTCTTGTGCTCCTCTAAGTGTACCTGTCTAGAGGGATAGGCATGTGCTGTGTGAATGTATGTATATTAGATTTAATGACATGGGGCTGGCTTTGCTCTGCAAGGCTCAGTGACAGGACCTGCCCTGTCTTCTGCCCTTTGGGGTCCCCTCCTGCTTTTCTGCCCCAGCACTGGCCCTATTGCTTCCCCTGCTTCCAGTGCCACAACCCTTTCTTTTCCCTATCTACACCCAGCCGGGAGGCCCAGGAGCAGGAGTTAGTCTCTCTCTCCAGAAAATTTTCCCATTTATTTATGTTTCCCTCGTGCACAGGGAGATCCCACCAATCTCTGAAAGCTGTATGAAGTTATTTGCTTGAGCAAACTGACAGCAGCCTCTGGGCTAAACTTTTGATCCGTCAGTTTTCTGCCACCTTCAAAAAGCACTGCTGGCTGCGGGCAGCAGCCATCCTCTGCTGGACTGGACCAGCAGGACTTGCCATGGGCAAGGGGAGCCAGCAGAGGTGGATCTGGATCTCCATCCTCTTGCTTGGCAGTGTTCAGGTGTGGGTGGCTCCTTCGTGGCATGGGGGGATGCACCATAAAAAGCACACAGAGAGGTTCTGCTGTTGAAGCAAACCAGGGCTGCAGGGACTTTTTCTTCCTTCAGTGACTCTCTTGGTGCTGTGCTTCAGGAGACCACCTCCTTCTCCTGCCCCTCAGGCAGGGGAAAAGTAGGAACCTGTCACCTAGCCCTGTCCATTTTTTCTGGAGCTTGCTGGCAATACCTGTGGCTGACTCTCCCCTTGAGTGAAAGGTGTTTTTCAGTGCCTATCACCATCTCATATCCTGAGGCTTTTCTACGCACTCACAGAAATTCAAAATGATCACACTGATGCCAACGTTGTTTCAACATTTACACTTCTGGGACAAATACCTTAAAAATATGTGACAGGGATAATACTGCAGGGATGGATCCAAGCACAGAAGGAAGGAGATGGAGTGTGGAAGCTGTAAGATAAGAAGGCTCCAACTCTACACTGGATACCTGAAATTTCCCCCCCCAGCTTCTCCAAGATGCACATAGATCATCATGCTGTGAAATTTTGTTCCCTAAATAAATGGGATGAACCAGCACAGATGAAACCATGGGTACTGTGCATGCACAGGGGTAAAGAAAAGCACATCCATCACCCAGCTGACACTGAGAGGTTGCATGCTGTTCCAGGGAGATAAAGAACATGGGTGTATTCTACCCTGGACTAAACCATGTCCATCACACACAAATCTGAGATGTAGATGGGAGTCTGGGCAGGGGATTCCCAGTGGTACCATTCCTGCTTGTGGGCACCACAGCAGCACCAGAAAGGTTTGCTGGAATGAGGCACGGAGGAAAAAGACAAGGAAGGAAACTCTGCCTGCCACGGGGTAAATGTCATCCCTGGTCCCTAAAAGGACAGAACCTGGGTTGGCACCTTGTGGTGACCCATGCTCATCATTCTCAGTTGGGGCCTTTGAGATGGCCAATCCTGAAGCTGTTTCTCATTCTTTGTATCTGCAGACCTTCCCTATTGGTATTGCAGATGTGTCTGGCCGAGAAGCAAATGAGAACAGCAGCTCTGTCCACAGCTGGACACCCAACTCCACAGTTAAGGGTACAACGAGCAGCCTGATTGTCTGAGATGTGGAGCATCCAAACTCCTCACAGGGTTATAGAGGGAGATCGACATATCTAACAAAAAATGAGCTTTCTCACTGTCTCACTGGAGAATTTTAAGCCCAATTTGGCTGTTCACAGCTGTGCAGGAAAATCTGTAAATCAAGAGTTACTTCAGGCAAGATTTAAAATGCTCTAATTGCCTTTTGGATTTATGACAAAAGTACCACAAGAGACAAACGGGTACTCCACTGGCATAATTTAGGGAAGAAATAAAGCTTTCCTTCTGTAATAAGTCATTATTGCAATAGATTTAGTGTTCACACTTTCCCCATTAATATTGCAGGGCATGTAGTTATAGGACAAGGTGGGAAGGGCTTTAAACTGGAAAAGGGCAATTTTAGATTGGATGTTGGGAGGAAATTCTTCTCCATCAGGGTGGTGAGGCCCTGGCACAGGTTGCCCAGAGGAGCTGTGGATGCTCCATCCCTGGAAGCGTTCAAGGACAGGTTGGATGGGGCTCTGAGCAACCTGGTCTAGTGGGAGGTGTCCCTGCCCGTGGAAGAGGGCTGGAAGCAGATGATCTTTAAGGTCTCTTCCAACACAAACCCTTCTGTGTTTCTAAGAGATTAATCCCAGTTCAAGTATTTAGTTTCCTCTGCTGGGTATTTTATTCCCCTATAATTTTTTGAAGAGAGAACTATAAAGCCAAGTTAAATAAGTGCACATAAATTATGGAAACAGCTGTATGAAGTACAGGAGACACTAAATTCAGGCTATTACAGAAATTTTCTGTTCTGTGCCTGGATATAACTTACTGGCTTGGTATGAGTTGAATTATGGGCAAAAGCTCACAACTTCAAGTTCCTAAAAGCCCTGTTTTGGGGAAAAAAATGCAAAACCAAATGATGCATCACAAATATAAACAAGCAGGGATCAGCCCTGGACACGGGAGTGCACAAATCCCTTTGTGCATTAACCTTTTGTCTGAAATGTGCTCAGCAAGGAGCCATGTTCTGGAAATGGGAAAGAATTAAACTGGATGTTATTCCTTCTGGAAATAAGAGCAACGAGGAGAGATTTCTACCTGTTTAGAAAGACCATGACATTTCTGTACAGGTTTTGATGGCTTTTCAAAAAGTTGTGTTATAGGGTGGTCTGATTTGTATTCCCTGCATTGATGTGTGTTGCATTTGGCTCCAACAGCAACAGTGGAGTTGCTGGGGGATGGGTCTTTTTTTAAAAGATAATTTCTTTTTTCAAATATTCTTGAAGTGCAGCTTGTATTAAACTGGGTAATAATTAGATAGTGAAAATGCTTCTATCTAATGCTTAGATTATTACAAGTGCCTGAGGCAATTCTTCAAGGTTTATAACAGACATAGAAATCAATGTTTAATGTCAAAAGTGATCCTGGAAAGTGTTTATTGAGAGTTATTTTTTAATATAAAGTGTAAAGATTAAAAAATGCTTTTATTCTTAGTTTTACTTGTAGTGGTGACTGGGGGAAAGGTGTGGTATCATCAGGGAGAGGTATTACCATAAAAGCTGGTGTCAAAACTTCTTTCAAGATTCTTGATCCAAAATACCAGTTAAAACCAAATCAAGTCAGTGTATTTAAAGTCAATACCCCCCTGGTTGTTCTTACATTACACTGCTTTCTCAGAGCTCCTCTAAACCAGCAGTAGACACTTTCATCAGTGAAGCTTCATTGCTGAGCCCTGTAAGAATTTGCCCTTTTGAGAGAAACTTTCAGCAGGTTTGGGCTTAACATCCATTAAAAAATCTTGTTGTACAACATGGCACGTTTTCCTGCTGCTAGAATAACACACTCAGGAGCAGCTGGGACAGCAAACCTGCTTCAGCATCCTCTGCCACCCTTCCCTCTGCTGTTTCACCCTTCACCCTTCTCTTCCACCCTCCCCTGGGTTGGAAGAGACCTTAAAGATGGCTCAGTTCCAACCCCCTGCCACGGGCAGGGGTGGCTTGCACTGGACCAGGTTGCTCAGAGGGCAATCATGTGGGATCATAGAGATGGGAACCAGTTCCCCCAGGCTGTCTGCTTGGGAGCATGGAGCTGGCAGAGCTGCTCATTTCCCTGTAGGGACCCAGGCTGCCACCAAAAGGATTTGTTTCATCTCACTGTCCCAGGATCACAAGCACACATGGAGTCACTTACACTGGAGACAGCTACAGCTAAGTGGGGTAATCCCACTTTCCAGTGTCCAAACCGTTTAATAGAGATGAAACCCAAGAGACATTAGTGAAATGAGATAAATCTGGGCAGAAATGATTGCAACAGCGTTTGGGGAATGGAAAAACAGCGTATACCCTGGCAGATACAGGGTCGAGAGAAAGATGTAGTTCTCTGGAGAAGCCTGGGTTAGAAAAAAGTGAATGATGGCTCCACAAACCATCAGTGCTTGCTTGGACCCCATCCTGAAAGGGCTTGAGTTGTATCCATCTTGTAGAGGGCAGCTTTGGATGCAGTGACTTCCCTGGGGGCTGTAGGAGTGGGATGGACACACTGGACCCTGGGTGTTTTCCCAACCCTTTCTCCAGGCTGAGGGGAGACTGGGATTGGAGCTCACCCCTTCAGGGGGACTTTGCAGGGCAGACTCTCACCTGTGGCATTCCCAGTTGCTGCCCAAAAACTGAGGATCATCTGCTTGAGGAGCTTTGGAGTAGGGGCTTCACCCCCTAGAAGCATCCACCTCTCTCCATGGCTGCTAGGGCAGCCTGAGGGATACTCTTGGGGGTGACATTTGCAGTGTCCATGTCCACCCCTGGGCAAGGTATCCCAGCTGTCTGCTCACATCCAAGTCACAGCAGCAGCCCCAGCTCAGCAAGATGAGAAAAAGGCTTTCCAGGGATGCTGTAGGTCAGGGAATGCCTTTTATCACAGCTGGACGGGTAGATGAGGTTGTTCTAGAGCTGGGGAAGTGCACTGCACCCTCAGTTTCCTTCAGATCTGGAAGGTGCAGACCCCACAGTCTCACTGCTGTGTGCAATGGCGCCAAGCAATCTAATGAAAAACACTATTTCTTCCCACAAACTTTGCCTCATTCAAATGCTTCACTAAGGATGAGCAGTAACTGCCACTACAGCAGTGCTTTCAACACAGTGGGAAGATTTCAAGCTCTCTTCAGGGCAGTGAAGCCCAAAAAGTATGAGATCATGACAGTTTTACCTGCCTTTTCCCAATACATTGTCATACACTTTGCAAACAGAGCTAAATGTGATTTGGGCTCCAGATATCAGCAAGAACATACAGTGGAGGGATCAGAAAATGTCTCCTGGTGGAAGACATCAGGTTAAAAAAGGAGAAAATGCTTGAGGAAGGATGGAGTTTAAGATGATTATAGAAAAACCAGAAATTTGTGATGGAGGTGTGAATCTTCAAGTGTAAATCAGCACAACCTTGTGCATGCTTGTGTTTGCATTACCTGGGATCTACTCCCACGTGTTTGATTAAACATGGCTCAGTACAGGGAAAAAAGGAGTGGGAGAGAACAACTTCCTCCTCTGAGAGAGAGCTGGAATGCAAAATATGTCTAAAATAATACACTACCCAAGTAGTCTTTCAGCCTTTCCCAGAGGAAAAATACACTTGTCTACCAGGAAAATGCCACATATCTCTCTACAGCCCCAGGAAAAGAATGAGGTCACATCTTTCACTAATGCTGAAAGAGAGGGAATTTTTTTTGGTGCAGTGTTTCATCCCCTTCTAGTTACTTGACATGCCTCACTGCGGTGGTATCCTGGTATTTAACTTATTTTGGGCTTCTTACAAAAAAAAATTTCCAATTCTCACTCAATCTAAAGGGCTAACTCCTGCATCACCAAGGCAATGCTGCTATTATGGAGGAAATGGGTTTGCCCCTTGCTTCCATCAGTGTGAGCTGGGAGCAGTTCTCCCTGAGTTAAAAGGTGAAAGCTGTCCCACTGACTCCGGCTGCAGAAGGGTTTCTTGCCTGGGAATGAGGGAAAAGAAGCCAACTTCATAAACCAGATTTTGGTCTCTTTACACAAGGACAATTTGTAATAAACCCTGTGGCTAACGTGAAGTTATTGCAGATTTGCACTGGCATGAATGAGGTCAGAAACCAGCCCGGGGTGGCTGGGATAAGGCGGCACAGAGGTGTTGGAGCAGAGAAATTTGGAGTTTGACTTTCTGCAGCCCCTAAACGATCTCAGTGCGGTGACACCCTGCCTCCAATGTATTTTGGGTCAAATTGATGAGTGTCATGGCTCAGGACCAGGCACACCTGACATGGGGAGTGACATGCAGAGCTTGTTGGAGCAACCGTGTGCTAATTAGAGCTGTCTGCTCAATGAGTTTAGCTTTAGCTGCTCACAGAGTGTCAGCAGCTAGACTGGGATTTCCTCAAATTGATTTGTAATTTGAGGTTACTCAATTAATTTTTCTTTCCCTTTTTTTTTTTTATAATTTTTTTATAATTTTTGCTCTTTCTTAATCGCACAAGTGTTTGAGTCCCCATATCTGCCCCTCCTTGCTTCAACAGGTGCCAGAGATCCCCAGCTGGGTGTCCTCCCCAGCATCACAGCCCTAACTTGGCAACCAGTGGGCCAAACCTCCCAAGATTCACCATCCATTAGGAAGGAGGTTACAAACAAGCAGGATGGAGGAAATTCAACCCTTTTTTTTTACCTTTTCTGGGCCACACAAGCCTTGCCCAAGGCATTATACATAGAAAAATTAGGCTGCTGCAAGATTCACTGGCGGGGTGCAGAATTTAAATAGAATTTTCTCTTGTCCCAGTTACACAAAGTCAGCCTGATTGTCCCATTCCCTATGCTGGAGTAAAGTGGAAGCAATTCCAGTTCTGAGGCTGGGATTTACAGCTCACTGGAGGGACAGATACCACAGGAGGCATCACGTGGTAGCTGCCCCAGCAGCAGCTCTCAGTCCTGGTGAGCTGGGTCATAGACTCATAGAATGGTTTGGGTTGGGACCTTAAAAACTGTCTGGTTCCAACCCCCTGCCATGGGCAGGGACACCTTCCACGAGGCCAGATTGCTCAAAGCCCCAGCCAACCTGTCCTCGAACACTTCCAGGGATGGGACATCCACAGCTTCGCTGGGCAACCTGTTTCAGTGTCTCTCCACTCTGATAGTGAAGAATTTCTCCATAATATCCAATCTAAACCTGTCCTTTTTCAGTTTAAAGCCATCTCTACTTGCCCTTGTAAAAAGGTCCTCACTGCATGAGCAGCACTTTCCTTCTGATATGAAAACTGACATGGATGCAATTCAAATTTCATTTTTTCAAGCATTTTTTGTGGCCCAGCTTTGAGTACCAGCATGTTTGGAGGCAGGGAATCCACAAAGTGTATGAGTGAGTGCTGCAGAATCGTGACCCTGTGTGGGTAATGTTTTATGGTGTTCACCTCCCACCACTTCTAACATGGAGCAATCAAAGGACCCACTTGCCTTTCCAGTCTTTGAAATCTCTCACTGCTTTGGGGTTCACAGATCAGAATCATTGCTCTGAAGTGGCAGTTTTGTGACAGACAAATCTGGCTGATTCCAGGGAAGTGGTGCTGTCCCAAAACAAACGGTGTTCTTTTGGGAATGGTTTGGTTCTGGGAGTGAGACTGTGGCTCCCATTCAGAGACATCTTTTGCAGCAGCTGAGCCCAGTGACACAAAGAGCTGAACCCTGCAAAGTGATGTGAATCCTTTGCTGCTGCTGCTGCTGAGCCCTGGCCACTTGTTCCAGCACTCAAAGTCAGCCATCTGCTGGGGGGAATATCTGGTGCATCCTGCGTTCAAGGAACTTCCCTTCCTCCTTATTATTGTCCTCCAAAACATGTAAAATACCCTGGAAACGGTGCCAGGCTTTACTTGCCCACCCAGGTAGCATGGTTCATCATTTATGCACTTAAAAAAACACCAGCACAAACACTTCTGTGATATTATGGGATTTTCATGACAAAGATGTTTGTTCTGGTTTCTGTTCAGCTTTGCCCCCGGAGCAGGGAAGAGCCCAGAGCTGTTACTCACTGCCTGTGGCTCTTCCAAGAGGGAGCTCAGACCCTCAGCCAGGCTTCCCTCCTCTTGACTTGAGATTTGCAATCAGAGCAATTCCACTGACTTCAGAGAGCTGCTTCTCATTTCCAAACATATGCTTAGGAATATAATCAGGCTTACAAATCTCCACTGACAGCAAAGCCGAGTGCCAGCTTCCCTGAACAAGTAATGCAAAACACTGCTGGGGGGAGTGAGCAGCCCGAGCCTGCTACCCAAAGCTCAACAAACCCCAAAACAGGCACAGTCGTGGCCTCCTCCTTGGAAATTAACATTTTATGAGCAGGATTGGAAATCTGTGGGTGCTTTGGTACTGTGAGAACATGATATACCTGCAGAAGGGGGGTCTCTGTTATTGTGGCATTGTTACTGTGGCATCCCACATACCTGTGGGATAGAGGTGGGCATAGGGCAGGAGGGTCTCTGCAAATAACCCATGGGAGAAATAGTGTGGCCTTCACCAGCAACATCCAAAGCACAACTCATCGGAGGTGAGGGTTTCTCCCACCCACCCCTGAGCAGCCCATTCCAGCTCCAGGTGCCAGCAAAGGATGTCTCTGTGCTCACCCTCCCACAGGAGAAGCGGATGCAGAAATAAATGCCTGACACTGCTCAACATCATGGTGCTCCAGACACATCTCTGCTGATGGGAATCGTGGTGACTGTCAATAAATGGATTCCTCTGCTGCCTGGCTGCGGCTGAAGCTGGAAGAAACAGTGCTCAAACTTTTGTCAAAGCTGCAGACATGCTAGGCAGGATTTAGCCCAGTGTCTCCACGTTGGGCTCTAGGTGTGAGTGAAGCAGAGGTGAGGCTAGCAGAGACTGGTGCCCCTGGAATGGTGTCTGGGACACTCCTGTGGTGATCGTAGATGTCACCAAGAGCCTACAACAGACCAATGCTCTTCTGCACCAGCAGCTGGAGGTTGAGGAGGGCTTCATATGAGCAACACAGAGCCCAGGCTCACGTGTATGCCCACATCCAGACACCAGCATTTGCAGATCCAGTCTGCTGCCAGTTGTCCCCCTGCCTGTGAAGACTGTTCTGACCATTTCTTACCTCTCTGACCATTTCTCCCTTCAATGCCTGGCCACTGTTCCCAGCCTCCCTGGTGGTGCCCAGCTCCAGAACGACAAGTTCCCATCTTATTCAAAATTCGTGAAAAGAACCCTATGGAAATGTCAAATCATCCATGTGACCCTTAGGAGCAATGGAGTGGCCCTGCCCTGTGCAAAGCCTCAAGGAACAATTCAAACCCTCCAGGACCATCCATGGTGGGTGGACATCCATTCAGTCGAGGTTTGCTGAGGTGGGTGCAGCACTAAATGCAGCACAGCACCACGGAAACCCGGGGCTGAGCTGTCCAAATCCATGCCAGCTCTCTGGATGGCTGCTCCCTGGCACCATGCCCCCCACCTGCACGAGGCCAAGCACATCAGCACCTCCAAAAGGAGCAGGACTGGCAGCACCGGGGCTGTGGCTGGGTGACCGGACATGCCACCACTGCCCTGGGGCACGCCGTGGCCCCAGCCCCACCCGGCCCTACTGTACATCCCTCTCTGGGTCCCTCCTGCCCCTCTTCTCTGCGGAGGGAGATGGAACTTGCCTTTTGTCTGGCAGGGGTCAGACAGAGCCGGTTTGTTCGATAAAGCTTTAACGCTTTGTGAACGCGCAGAAAAGCTCAACCCCGGGCCCTTTGACAATCTCCATTGTTTTGCGCCTAAAAAAAAAAAAAAAAAAAAAAAAAAAGGAAAAAAAAA
>WEZZ01022063.1:281915-293157 GCA_013400585.1 Chloropsis cyanopogon | reverse complement strand
GGGGGGGGGGGCTCACTTCTCACTATGATTCTCCCACTCCTGCCCCGCACAGAGCCGCAAAGGTGCGGAGCGGGGCGGGGCAGGGCAGGGCGGACCAGGGCTCTACGCCCGCCCCGNTTTTTTGGATGAGGAAAGCTCCAAAAGCTCCATCTGAGAACACATCTCTCTTTTTGTCTTGCTTATTAGACATAATTTAACATAAAACGCCTGTTATAATTACTGATTATACAAGGGATCCCTTGTTTTTGCAAGCTACTAACAGGATTAGCTAACAAGTGCTAGATTTCAAATTAACCATAAACATTACGCTGGAATTCATTTCATTGCACTGGAGAGGAGGGAAGATGTGGATTTGGGGATGAGGGCATGGAGTGGTTCCGGGAGCCTTTTGCCCAGAATCGCTTTCTCTTGCCCAAGCTGTCCACGCTGGGCAGCAGCACTGCCCCTGTAAAGCCTATGAGGGCATTATTTTAGTTATAAAAAATTATAAAAAAAGCCCGAATGGAAAGAAATCCCCTCTAAAATGTTGTCTTGGGGGGATTGGAGAGCCCTGATCCATCCTGGGGCAGAGCAGCAGCTCAGCCTCCTGCTCGCTGCCTTCTCCCTGCCACAGGAAATGGAGGGCTATGAAAAACCCCATTACAGATGAGTTAATTAATGGTAATTGGAAAAGGGACCTCCCCTACATAAAATCGTCTTTCGCCACAAAAGAGCATTTAAAAATAATCTGAGGGAAAGAAGAAAAACCCAAACCACAACACCATAATGAAGCTTTTGAGTAAAAGCTCTTTTTCATGCTTTCATTGCCGAGGAGAGCAGGGAGGAGGGAAATTCCCTCAGCCCCGGTCTCGCTCCGGCCAAAGCCCTGCGAGGGAGCTGCTCTCCTCACACTCATGATCTGCCATGAACTCTGCCTGCCCGGCACCCTGGCTGCAGCCCCGGCTTCTTCTGCCTGGAAAGCAGCTTTCCCTGGGAAAGGGGGAGCTGGAGGGGCTCAGCCCCGAGCACAGGCTCCTGGGGACACTGCTGCAGGGCAGGGTCCCTGTCCTTCCTGCCAGAGCCGCTGCTCCTCTCTGCTTTCCATCCTTCCACCTGAGCTTCAACTCCTTAGGCCTGGCAGAAAGTGAATCCTTTTAATGAGTCAAATAATTTTGGACACAAGAAATTTTCCCCCCTCTCCTTTGTAATTAGAGCTGGCCGCGTGTCTAAAATGATCTGCTTTCCAGAGGGAAACAATAATTGAATTGTTGGGTGTCTCCCGAGCTTTGCAGGGCTCCGGGAAGGCTGCGAGGGAAGCTGAGCCGTTCTCCTGCTAGTGCCTGCAATGAGAGCGAGACACCCTAGAATTCAATTACGCCGCTCCTCCAGGAACCGCTATAATTATAACGTCAAGTTGTTTTTTAAAATTTCATAATTACGCTTTAGGATCCTTGCGTGGATGTTTGGGAATGCGCCTGCCCAGCCCCAGCCCCCCCCACACCCCCACCTTTGCTTCAGCCTCTTCCCTGTCCGTGCTCCAGTGGCATTCCTCTCTCCCTGCACCCAAGGGTGCTCGGGGTGCTGTCCCTCTCCATCCCTGACTGGCACCCACGGAGCCTCCCCTGCTCTGTGTCACTGTCCCCAGTGCCACGGTGCCATGCCACACAGTGTCAGAGAGCTGGTGACACATCCCCGTGCCAGGTCTCCTGCCTGCTAAACTGATTCCCACACTCAGCTATTCCAGAAGAGCATCAGGGAGACGGAGATAGGAGAAACCAGTTACAGAAAGTTTTGTGTTCAGCCAGTGAAGAGACAGGTGTGTGAGGTCCTCCCTTCAGTGGCACCAGAGGAGTGAGATTTGGGGCATACCAGGTGCTGCTGGGGACTTTGGGAGTGGAGTGCCACATAAGAGCTCTGCCTGTCCTCAGGTTGGTGTTTCACCAACACCAATGAAAATATAAAATACTGAATACCTTTCCCATTCCTTTTGCAGGTGGAACTCAAAAGCTTGGAAGGGCTTGACACACCACTGGCAGTGCCAGGGAAGCTTGGCCTGGGAGCAGCATTATGTTTGGAGGGTAGTTGAGTTACTGCTAGGCTCTATTTAGAAAAGTGGCTCAGACCTTTACACTCCTGCTGAAATGAGAGAGCTGTGGACCTGTCCTGCTGCAGAGCCCTGGTTCAGTTCTCTCCCCTGCCCTCACCATGCCCCTGTTGCATCCTGCTGGACTCGTGCCCTGGGAAGTGACTGCCCAGGACTCATTTGTGCAGAAACCAGCTCTGCCTCTGCTGGATGGAGATCTGGCTGTGCAGTGCTGTTTGAGGGGTTAAGTGAGGGAGATTCTTCTCCAAGACAAGAGACTGAGAACTTGCAGAATGGCAGAAGAGCAAGAAGACCAAATGGAGGGAATGTGGAAGAATCATGACCACTATGAGCTGCTCCTGTGAGGAAATGCTGAGCAGGAAATGGAGAGCAGAAAAGTTAAACCCAGTCAGACTCCATTAACACACAGGTATCGCAGCACAATCTGTTTTCCAGGTGTGTGCTAAAATCCCAGCATCATACTGTCAGAGAGATCCGTGGTATCCTGGTTTCATTCTCCTTACCAAAGATGAATGGGACCCAAGAACGTTCCAGAGTTTCATCCAGCCCAGTTTCCAGTGTCAAATCATGAAGGGTCTGACTCAGACTGTGGTGTGGGCTCATTTTGCAGAGCTCCTTGCTGTTCTGGACAAGGTATCCCTGGGGGCTTGCACAGAGGACTCTGCTGTGTGTTGGCCACGTCCTTTTTCTGCAGAGAGAGGAATTGGCCATGTCTCCAGCTCCCTGTATCCAGCAAGGAGTTGCAAAGCACAGCAGGAACAAGCAGCAGTAGGCCTGGTGTTGTCCCCTCCTGCCCCACAGCCATTGCCAGGAAAGCCTGGCAGCCTCAGGCAGGAAGCTGGTTTACCAAATGATAACCACCCAGCAGCACCAGGACAGGTGCCACCAGAATAACCTTATTATATAGTGCATCTTGCACTTGGCTGCTGAAAACAGCTTCTGAGCTTGGACCCAGGTCCTGAGGAGGCCGGTGCACAGCACTGCCTTTGTGGATGCATGGTGCTGTCTGGCCAAGGAGCAGAAGATGAAGAGCCTGTCTTGATATTTGCAGGCCAGAGCCCCCTGTGACAGTTGTGGCACTGGGGCAGGAGAGCAGAGAGGAATACACAATGACTGTGCTGATTTCAGACTGGGAATAGATTCGCTTTTCATTCTCTCAGACAAGCAATTAGAGCTGTCTCCCCAAGCAGCTCCCACCCAGCAAGGCGTTCCAAAATATGAAAATTCTTCCCTTTCATATTATTTTCCAGATGTTCAGTCTTCGCTTCCCTTTATTAATGCTTCTTTTGCCAGGGTGATTCA
The DNA here is from genome assembly GCA_013400585.1 of Chloropsis cyanopogon. NCBI lineage: Eukaryota > Metazoa > Chordata > Aves > Passeriformes > Irenidae > Chloropsis > Chloropsis cyanopogon. The sequence continues at coordinate 289,772 of WEZZ01022063.1, read as the reverse complement.
TTTAACAATTAGCTTAGGCACAGGGTGGAGCAGCTGTTACAGATATTACCTGTGCCTCTAAGGCAAAGCTTCTTACTCTTGTTTTTTATCCATCTCTCCTTTCCTTCTAGGCCTTTAATAACCTGTAAGAATATCTTTAAATTAGTGGGAAGCTCTGATTCCTCAACCAGGTCAACAGATGGCTCACTTGGACCTGCCTTCAATTAAGCAGGTGGAACATGCCCAAGGAGCAGGCAGACAAATGCAGCTGTTCTTTCCCCAAATCCCACCGCAGATCTGATGGGAAAAACTTATTCACCTGTGTGAGGCTACTTGTTCTAGTGACCTCATAACTTTGCATTCAGATTTCCATCACCTGGCTGCCCCTTCCAGGAGAGTGATCCTTCCCATGACAATGAGTTGTGGGTGTGATGATGCTGAGGTAACTGTGCATTGCTGGCTTCATGGTCTACTTCCAACGTTTGATTGTTGGGAAAAACCCCAAACCCCTAATTTTTCTCATCATAAAGACTGATGGATGTCTTTGGTTCCCACATTAGTGGACATTGAAGGTGGAGTTCAAACCTTGAGTCTGCTGCTGTTTTGGTTTGGGATGAGAGGAAACAGCCTCAAGTTGAGCCAGGGGAAGTTTAGATTGGATATTTGGAAAAATTTCTTCTCCTTAAGGGTTGTCAAGCAGTGGAACAGGCTGTCCAGGGCAGTGGTGGAGTCACCATCCCTGGAGGTCTCTGAGATGTGTAGATGAGGCACTTAGGGACATGATTTAAGTGATGGACTTGGCAGTGCTGGGTTACCAGAGGGACTCGATGACCTTAAATGTTATTGCAGTGTAAGTGATTCTATGATTCTGAGATGTCTCACATCCTCTCTGTGGTCTTCAGCTGCCAGTTTTGGAGGCTGGGTGTCTCCTGTGCCAAATCCACCAGCCTGTAGGGGTGCCTTTGAATACCCTGGGGTGTCTACAATTATGGGAGTGTTTATCCTTTGCAGCTGAGAGTTCCACCAAGAGAATCACGAGTCCCCAGCTTGTACCTTCAATCTGTGTTCAGTACAGACTCATTTGTACTGTGGTAGGACTCTCATCCCAGCAGCACCACAAGCTGTGGGAGTAAAGGTGAAGTAAAAGCTAAAAAGTGGCAGCAGGATCTGCCCTGGTGATACCAGGTGCTTTCTCTGCATGAAAAGACAAAAAATATTGCTAAAATTCTGAGTAAAATCACCAGGATTGGTTTTGTTGTTAGACACCATTAATATCTTCTTCCACTGAGCTGATAACTCAGGTGCTTACTACTGAATGTTGCTCTTTCGCTGATGGTTTTATTCACTCTTATTCAACTGTTCCAGCAAGGTGCTTGGAAGGTGACCTGTGGGAGGTTTGGTGGAAGGATTATTCATGTCCAACCTCCAGCCCTTAGCAGTGACAGTCTCTGCTGCTGTGGCTGGAGCAGAACTCCAGACCTGGAGCTGCTCGTGATGCTCAGCACATCTCCAGTCCCACTGACTTCACCTGTGCTACACCTCAGGTCAGCTGTGTTTGAATCCTTTCTGGGGTGAGGACATCACTGCCTGCACTGTCCGTGTGCTTCAGCCAAGCAAGGAAAAATGTTTGAGCCAGAGGTTGCAAAGAGTTTCCCTGACACAGAGCTCTGCTCAGAAATAAATCAGCTCTGCTCGTCTGGACGAGGTCTAAGCTGCACAAAAGAGCCCCTGGAGTTTTGATTTTTGCCCTGTTTATTTTGCTAGAGCTGGGTATGTTAGCAGGGTATGTATTCCTGGGGACTTTTCCTTAGCCCAAGCTCTGCACCTCCAGAGATTTCTGAATTATGCTGTGGGTTTGGAGTGGGTTTGATCGATGCTGGTGGGGATGTGTTGCACCTTCTTCTTACATCCGCTCATGTCACCTCTTCCAGCAGCCCAGGAGCAGCAGATTTCCTGGAGAAATCGGAGCTGGTTGCTCATCCCTCCAGCAGAGCTCCACGCAGGGTCCTGGTGCAAGAGCTCAGCAGCGCAGACCCCTCCAGAAGGACCCTGCAGCCTGGGCTGACACCAGGAGAGATCAGGGACCACAGCCAGCTTCTCCTGCTTTTGGATGACATCTGTTCAAATGATACCAGCAATGAACTCAACAGCAGCTGGTTTTTGTAACACAGCAGCAACACAAGAGGTGCTGGTATTAAAATCTGAGTGATGGCTTGTAGGATCCAGAGTTAACAGGGCCTGAGGTATCCCAGCTCCAGGTGCTGCAGTTCGAAACCCCAGCAGCCTCCAGTGCCACATGACAGTGACACAGCTGGCACTGCAAAGCTGCTCTTCTGAGCCAGGGCAGGTGACAAAAACTTAGGGTTTGTTTGGGTTGTTTTGTTTGTTTTCAACACAAAACTTCATCTTCCCAAATGCAATTGTCAGAGCAAGGCAGAGGTTCTGCAGAACAGCACAGCTCTTTGCTTGTTCTCCTGGCACTGAGACGGGGATGCTAGTCCTCCCAGCAGGCTGGCTTTTTATTGTAGAAAGAGCTTCTGACAGAAACAGGCAAGAAAACACGAAAAAAAAAATCCTTGATCAAACTCGAAGTCTGAGAATGAAAAGGTTCAGACAGTGCAGCGTGCAGACTGCAGATCCAGCACAGGTACTGCTGCCTTTCAAGCCTCTGTTGGGGTGGCAGAGAGGAAGATGAGGCCTGAAAGGTGATGAAGCCAGTATAAAGCCTAGGGGAGGCTGTTTAAATAACAAAGGGCAGGAAGGAAGAAAAAAGTGATTACCCTGGGCCAGAAAATAAAAGATCGATGAGGGTGGTGCATTAGCAAGGTGATACCAAAAGTGATCAGAAATTTTTTGAAAAACTTTTTTTTGGGCCAAAAAAACCTGATTTATCAAAACAAAAGATAATTCCTAAACCAACACATTCTTATACATTTCTGCAACACTAAAACAACCAGGAAGAATGTTTGGAAATTGAAATTTCTCATTTCATTTTTATAAAAAAAGAGTGGTTTAGGTTTTTGAAGAGGTGAAACATTGCACTGTCAGACAACTTGGACCACTTTTCAAAGGTCAGAATCAAACCAGTGCAAGTCAAGGTGGTAGCAAGTGTTCCAGCTGACCCAAACTTTGTGCTTGGTGGTTTTATCTAGCACAGGTTGCTCCGAGAAGCTGTGGATGCCCCATCCCTGGCAGTGCTCAAGGCCAGCTTGGATGGGGCTTGAGCAACCTGGTCTAGTGGGTGCCTCTGCCCATGGCAGGGGGGGTTAGAACCAGATGGTCCCTAAGGCCCCACCTCAAATATTTCCATGGTTGTATGATCTCTCCAGTATCATGCCACTCAAAATGCAGCCAGAAGACCCAGAACATCTTCTGTCTGTCTTGAAGAACTCCATGGTCACATGTGAACAACATACATTTCCCCAGGAGCATCTCAGTGAGCCTTTCTGTCACAGGCCCTTACTGGATGGGATCTCGACTCACTTCTGAGTCCAGGTTAACTTGTTTCAATTTTCTGGCCCCTACTCTAAGATACCTTGAAAAGGATGAACCCCCTGTGCATTCATATGAGTAAGAGACACACAGCCTCCCCTTCCCAGCCCCAAACCATAGCAGGGACACCCACCTGGCTGCCAGAGGGAGCCCCATACCAGCTCCTGAGCTGGGAGAAAATGATGTAGCTGTGTTTAATTTCTGCTGATTTGTAGCTGATCTTTTAATTCTTAGGAAACATAGCAAGTTTATGTAACCTCTGTAGCACTTCTAATATTTAATAAAAGTATAATAACAGTCTAGCTACTGAACACACAAACAAGACAATGAGATAGAGAAGGCATAATTTGCAGCTGAAGAAAAACATTCACTGAGTAAAACTCAGTGAAGCTCTGACCTTTTATGTGTTTTTGGGTAGTAATGCATTATTCATAGGAATTCTCATATGTACTTTGGATTCTGTGTTTGAAAGTTAACCAGAGCAGGCCAGAAGCATTATCACAATCTGCAGACTCTCTTGTCACACAGACAGGCCTGAGGACCATGGCTTTATGGAATATGAAATTCATCTGTCCCCATTTGCAGCCATGAAGGCAGAACATTATCACTGCACAATGTAAGAATTTAAACACAGGGAGATGACTCCAAACTATGTATGGGGCAACTCCTGTGGTATTTCATTGCCTGGAGAAATCACCATTATCTATCTATAGAAGCTTTTCTTGGCCTTTTAGCTGAAAGAACCCACAAACACCCACAGCTCAGCTCTTACCTGTTTCCAAGACAGGACCTTCAAAAAGCTCTCACATATATGCTTTGTTCAATTAGTCCAGCATGTAATGCTTTGTTCTCATGAATTTTCGAGCTACTCTGATGTGCAGTAAAGGCAATTGAGACCTAATTTCATTATTCATCTCAATATGTTCCTGCTGCATTCAGAGAACAGACTATGGGCCCTCCTGTGGCTAATTTAGCACCTGCAAATCCCCATGATTAAAGCCAAAGGCTGCACAAGCCACAGGATGGATCTGCAGGAATATGCACACGTCAAATCATCCCACTTGCCAGGAAGAATATTTCGGTTTTTTTCCTTCATAAACTTTGTACACCTGCTCCTGTCTCAAAAGGAGACCATCATACTTTAGTTCTCCAAGGTCAGGCTGTGTCTCACAACCATATATATATATATATACACATGTAAATTTTTTTACTGTATGTATATATATATTCACATAAGTATTGAATTCCTTTTCACAAAATTGGAGTGCAATTTCAAGGAAATCAATGTATCTGGAGAACGTGGATCAGATTGGAGCTGTTAATTCTTAACCTCCTCAGCTGCTACGCTGAAGTTAAACAAACACAGGCTATTTAAGCTAAAATACTTAAGAAATCTCTAATGAAGCTTTCTTCAGCAAAGCTAACTGAAAATTGACCAAGAAGTCATTCTACTGTTTCCACTGAAAATGCAGCAACTTCTAGAAGTCTAAAATAGACACTTAACTCCAGTAAAATTGAAGACTTTTGGTCTAAATTTGCGAGCTGCTGTTACAGTTGCTTAGCCTTAGCAGCTCATTCTTAGCTTGGACTCTTCAAGATGCTTCAGCCTTCAGTAATCACTGCTGCAGACCAAACCACAACAGGAACTTGCATGCTTACCCTGCCCCCTCCATATTTTGTTTCAGATTATGAATTTCAGCATTTTGGAGGACAATGGCAGGAAGATTCTGTACCTTAAGGCACAAAACCACGACACACTTACTCTGCTTTCCTGCTACAATAGCAAGGCTGTTTTTCTTCAACTGTACAACCCAGGCTGAAGCTGATCTTGCCAAGTTCAGTTTAGGTTTTTTTTTTTTTTAAACCACTCCATATGCATGACTGAGTATTTGTTATGCAACCATAACAACTGTCCTTTTCAAGAAAGATTCCTGCATAATGCGAGCACAGAGAATCCAAGGCAAATATGGTTTGATCTTAAAACTTTAATAGTAAAAAAAGTGTAAAACCAAACACACCGCTGAAAACTTACCAGTAAGAATGAGAATTTAAGTGTTCAAATTCAGAATAGTGCAAATTTTCTTCACTCCCCTCCCCACCTCTTCCAAACTTAAATCACTTTGGTTAAGATACTCAGAAGTATTGGCAAAAAATGAACTTTTGACTTACAGTTTTGGCTGTATTATTTCTAACAGGTACAGATTTAGTTTCAGTCTTTACAAATAAATCTGAGTTACTTCTCTATCAAATATCCATAGAGATCACTGCCAGCTTTACTTACATCTGGTTTCATAACATTTTGAAATGGGTTTCAAGATGGTTACAAAGCTTTATCTCCAGCAAGGCAGCAGCTCCCTAAACAGCGGAGCTGAATGCGTCCCAATCTCCTCAAGTAGTTCTATAGAATTTGATAATTTAGGTTTTGAACATTTGAGGAAGGCTCTAATACCAATGAAATTACTCTTGATTTACACCAAAGCAAGGTTAGAATTGGGGTCTGCTCTGTAGTATAGACTTAGTGCTAAACTTTTGTTGCTAGCATTCCCTTAGAAGAGTGAAAACAGCCAGAACAGAGACCCGGCCTCAACTTCTGTTTTGATGGTTCAACCTTTAACTGAAGCCTCTAACTATAACTGAAGCCATGTAAGATTGGAAAAGAACACAACAAAAAAAAAATTGCATAATACAAAAAGGCAAATCCATAAAAGTTTACAAGTACACCATAACCACAAAATTGGAGTATTTCTAAAAATTTGGGTTCAATGTAAGATACAACAAAACTAGCTTTACTAGTTAAATAAATTATTGCTCCATTTGACTCCATGCAGCATTGAAATGAACTCAGAACCCTTTTCTCTTTAATCTCTCATAAGAAATGATCGATACTGAAGAGAACTTGAGGCTCAGACTTACTGTACATTGCACTTCAACTTTTAAGACCTAATACTTGCTATTTAGGTCTCCTGTGGTCTAAGCTATCAAATGAATACGTTGTGCTCACCAGAACTATGTATTAAGAAACACCAAATGTTTAATGTAGTGACATAAGCACTTTTTGTTTTTAAGAAGGCAATCACGGATTGCAAGTTCTATAGGGTTGTGTAAAAACAAGTAGTGATCTCTTTCAGAAACTGAGCTGAGAAAACAAGCTGCTTGCTGTTCTTCACATACAGTTTAAATCACGTTTGAGGCCCAATTCTGCTTCTAATCATTTCAGTCCAAGCACAGATTCAAAGGACAGCTCTAGGAAGAAACGACAAATTGAAGAACTTGGGGACACGTGCTCGGTGGCCAAGCAATGACATGGAATGCATGTTTTCTCAGTGACCTCAGACCTCTGAGATACTTAAGATGTCCTTTGGTGAGACACTGAAGCAGGTATCTAATATTAAGCAGGGGTAGTCACACACACTGAGATTTCTTACTGAATTGTGGCCAGAACTTGATTCTTGCAAACCTAACTGCAAGCATCAGGAGTAATGAAATTTCCAGTTGGAATCTCTTGATAAAGGTTCACGTTTGAACAAGATTGTCTCCAGTGTTCACTTCTCGTAATGAAGTAATTTAGAAATTCCAAACTAAGGCTTCCAACCTCTCATCCCTCAAACCCTCTCAACTGTCAAAGACAGAAACTTAATGCAGCATTACAAGTAAGGGCATGATTCCTTCATAAGTCTCCTAAAAGCATTAGTGCAATGCCTTTAATCTGTTTCGATCACTCTTATTTTTAAATAACCCTATTTTTTTAAAGATTTGGATAAATACTATTCCTATTAAACCATACTTCATCATTGTTAAGCACCATCGATCTACTTCCTTTGGGCACTGATACAAGAGCTTGTAATTAAATTTCAGTTTCAAGGCTTTAAAACACGGCAGCTGATTCAATAACTTACAGTGGAATCTAATACTTGGAAAACTGCCACTTAGCCTGAACAGTTGTATGCTCTTGGTGTCAAACTCTTCCAGAGAACAGCCATATGCAAATGCTTATGTGGTAAATCAGGGTGAGATTTCAAGATAAGCAGTTAATTTCACTTGGCTATTCTAAGAGTGGATAGTTTTTTTTTTTCCCCACAAGTCATTTGTGCAGTGAGCCCACAAAGAGATTATTTCTTCTAAATAATCTTCAGTTTTAAGAAGGAACACAAAGTTGCTTTCACACTGGCACCGGGTGCTCTTCCTCAAAGACTTAGTCATTGTGTGGTTTCTCTGGAATACCCTATGGATAAAAAACATCAAACACGTGTTAGGTTTTAATGCCATCTGATAAGTGACTACATTATGCAGTATTTTCAATTATTAAATAGTCAAGCAACTTCAGTTAGGCTGACAATAACCTAGAGAGCATGGCTTCTTTTAAAAGCTTAATGAGGACCTGCTCCC